>JAJHZJ010000350.1:1053244-1123236 GCA_023548195.1 Bettongia penicillata ogilbyi | reverse complement strand
AATACAGGCTTTCAAAGGAAAGAATGTAAATTGGATAGAGGACTTTTTAGTATTCCTGATGCAAACAACAGAGTTCAAAAAGAATATTTGACATTCAAACATCAGAATCATAAAAAGATAACCAGATGAGAAATAATTAAGGATTTAATAAGGTTAAAATGTTTACATTCAGAAAGAGAAGATGATACATGTAAAGACAAAGAATTTTATCATTATTAGAATAGTTAGAAGAAATCCACTTAGAGGGGATATCTATGAGTATCTTACAACCTCAATGATTTGAAAAGAAGAATAGAAGATTAAGAAGAAGCAATGCACTCGAAGAAGGAGAAAGGGAGAGGTAGGATGGGTTAAATTACCTCACATAAAAGAGGCACTCAAGGAAGAGTTTTTATACTGGAAAGGAAAAATGAGGACAAGCAGGTAATACTTGAAAATCATTCTCATCTGAAGTAATTGAAGAAAGGAAAAATTACAGGAAGTAATAATAAAACTATATTAGTGGGGGAATTCAATTTGCTTCTCTGAGACCGAAATAAATTTAACCACTAAATAAACAAGAAGAAATTAAAAATATGAAGAATTTTATCAAAATTAAATGTACAGATTTGTGGAGAATATTCAATAAGAGTAGAAAGCAGCATACCTTTATATATATATATATATTTATATATATATATATATATATATATACACATACACACACACACACACACGAAGTGTAGCAAATATGCCTTCCAAGAACCAAGGACATTATGGGATGTAAAATACTTAAAAATTCAGAAAAGCAGAAATACTGAATGGACTCTTTTTCAACCACAATATATTGTTATCAACTCATCATTATTATATTCAATAAAAGACTTTTGAAGCATATATTAAAATTGGTTATAAAAATTAATTTCAGCCATAGGGAAATAAAAATGGAAAAAAAAGTTAAGAGAAAGGAGGGAGTAATGAGGAATAGTAGATTATGAAAAGCAATGATCAAAAGCAAAACAAACATTTCAGGGAAGATAGGGTAAAAAAAATTCATAAATGTGAATGTGAATGAGATGAATTTATCCAAAATACAGAGTAAGACAAAAGAATATGTTAGAAATCAGAATTCATCAATATATTGTTTATCAGAAACACACTTGAAAGAGACAGACATGCGTGGTTAAAATAAGGTCCTAGAACAAAATCTGTGTTTCAGCTTAATAAAAGAACACAGCTGTAGAAAACGTGGTTTTGAACAAAGTAAAGGCTAAAGCAAATCAAAATAAAAGAGATAATCAGGCCAACTGCATTTAAAAAAAAAGTACCATAGAGAATGAAATAATATAAATACTAAACATATATACATCTGTTCACCTCTAATTTCTTCCTCTACTGTAAAAATTCTTCTTTGTGTGCCTCTGTTATATGAGATAATTTTCCCCACTCTTTCTTTCCCTTCCCCCTTCATTTTTTCTCAGTCTTCTATTTTAACTGGAAACAGAACAATCTTTGTGTGTCTTTCCATTTCAAGTGTATTTTTGTAACATATTCTTGAAATCTATTTTCTAAGTCATTACATGATCTGCTTCTGTTTTATGGATAAAATCATTCCTTTTACATTTACAGTTATAATTCCTAACTGTGAATTTCCCTCCACCTTATTTTATTCTGTTTATCCTTCTGTCATTTTTAAAATCCTATTCCTCCTCTAAAGTGTATTTTACTTCTTATCACTGCCTTTCATTATCCTGCCTCCTTTTTATCACACACACACACACACACACACACACACACACACACACCTTTGTATTATTACTTTCTGTTCCTACTTCCCTAATGAATAAGATAGATTTCTACATCTGATTGCATGTATGTGTGTGTGCACATATATATTCTTTCCTTTTTGAATCAATTTAGATAAGTGACCCCACATGCACACTATTTTCTCTCCCACTGTAAAGGTCTTTTTTTGTGTGCCACAGCAAGGTTCCCAGATCCCTTGCAGTTTCAAGCGATAAGCTCCTCAGGGTCCCTGCTCCCTTGGGACAGAAAACAATGCTATTCCTGAGATATCCTGTCCCTTCATGACTGAGGATACACCTATCCACTCTAGAACTGTGACTTTATAGAGGGTATATTTAATAGAGTTGCCAAACAATATTCAACCCTGTGCCGTGTGCTAGGAGAGGAGTTCCTTGTAATTTCTTTCCAATGAACTCTAGATCCTCTTACCACCTCTGACTTGACAGCTACCAAAGTTGCTGCTACTGTTGTTGCAGCCCTAAGTCCTACCACTGGTGTTGCATGAGCAAGGGTTCTGGACCAGCCTACATCCCCATGTCAGAGATCTCTCCTTCCAACCTCGTAAATTTTCTTGGGTTTGAGGAATCTCTGACTCTTTGTTGGCTTCGTCACTTTGGAATCCATTTTGAGGTACTATTTTAAGTTGTTTGTAGGGAAATGAGGGAGAGAATAGCTCTTCTACCATTCCATTTTGACTTCACAAATATAGTTTTTATACCTAAAATCACAACAAGCAAAACATAGAAAGAAAATGATTGGCCAATTTCCCTAACAAATATTCTTACAATTTTAAATAAAATACTAGCAAGGAGATTAGAGTAATATGTCATTAATTATGACTAGGTTGGATATACCAGGAATTCAAAGACATGTAAATATTAGGATTATATGATATTAAAATTTCTTTTCTAAAAACAAAACCAATGCTATCAAAATTGGAAGAAATGCATGAAACTGGAAAAAAATATTACAGTAAGTTTCTTTGATAAAGGTCTCTTTTCTCAAATGTATATAGAAATGAGCCAAATGTATAAGAACAAGACCTATTCCTCAACTGATACATGCTCAAAAGATATGAACAGACATTTTTAAGAGGAAGAAATAGAAGCTATAAATAGTCATCTAAAAATATTCTAAATCACTAATAGAGACTTATAAGTAAAAATAACTTTGAAATACTGTGTTACACCCATCAGATTGGCTAGCATGACAGAAAAAGGAAACAACGAATTGTTTAGGGGATGTGGAGATATAAGGACACTAATGCATTGTTGGTGGAGGTGTGCACTGGTTCAACCATTGACAAGAACTATTTGAAACTATGACAAAGTGTTATGAAATTACATACTCCTTGACTCTGAATAGCAATACCCTTATTCAGTTTATACTTAAAGACATCAAAAGAAAAGGAAAAGGATACATAGATACAAAATGTATATAGCAGATATTTTTGTGGTGACAAAGAATTGGAAACTGGGAGCATGCCTATCAACTACAGAATGACTGACCAAGTTGTGGTATAAGAATTGCTAAAATACTATTGTGACATAAGAAATGATGAAGAGCTTGGTTTCAGAAAATCCTGGGATAGTTCATATGGACTGATACACAGAGCATTCAGAAGAACCAGCAGAACAATCTCCATGGTAATGGCAAAAGATAACAAACCCTGAAAAGCTTAACACTGAAAAATACAATGATCTGCATAATCGCAAATGACCCTTGATAGCAAATGCTGATCACCTCCAGATACAGAACTGATATACTCAGAGTGAAGAATGAAGCATATTTTCCCTTTGATTTTCTTCTCTTTTTTTTTTCTCTTTTAAAACGTGGGGAAATGTTTTGAATGAAAAAATAAAGTTTTGACCTTATAAAGCTAATTATCTATGACTGCTGAAAAATTTTGTCCCCTCTTATCCTCATATGCATCCATAGGGCAGTGCATCAAATGCAATGGTTTTCCACCAAATATAATAAAATTATATAGCTAAAATTGAGGCACTCTGTTCAGCCAGAGGAGAGGGTTTATCCCTATTACATATCAAAATGCCATCTAACCAACTTAATAAAATTGTACTTCGTTTTTTTTCAATTTTGATGACCTTTTAACACCTTCCCTGTTTAAGCATACTTTTGGATTGGCAAATTAGAGACCATGGAAAGAAAAAAACTCATACAGTTAACTTTTCTTAATTATTATTTTTACGATAGGCAAAGAGAAAGCAAATCAATAGCAGTACAGAATGTCCTCACAAAACCTTGCCAGTAATATTCTAGAAATATGACACTTTAAAAGAAACACTAGTTTTTTAAATCATGAACTCAAATAAAGATTGTAAGGCCTTCTAAAAGAAGTGGAACATTACATTTTTTTCAAAATGTGAAATTCACAATCAGATCTCTATACATTAACATAATCCAATATGCTTTACTTATGAGATTTAAATATATGTAGGGAATAAAACAGTTTTGTCTCTCTGCCAGAAAGAAAAATTTGCTTACTGAGGACAGAAGTGAATTTGATATCCAGTCATCAAAAACCCTTTTATTATCTCCCCAAACACTCTCATGAGAAGCTAAAACTTTTTTAATGAACTATAAAAATATACACACTCAGGTCATTCTTAAAATATCAAATGCTTTCCAAAGCATGATAAGTGAAAAATCCGTAGTTAGACCTAACTAGGTGCCAATTGCCAATGAAACAGACTTTCCATTTGCTGAGTTCTGTCACTTAAACTCCTAATCACTTTTTGAAATGGATGCAGTAATGGTTACACTGAATACTTGTATGGGCATTTTAAATATCTCGTGACTTTTATTTTAGAATGTTTTATTTACACTGCTGCTTTTTTCATCAAATGAAGTTCTTTGAAAACATAAGACATATTTGTCCTTTGGACTATTTTTGGTGCTTTATGTGACTGGTAAATGCAATAAGAGTATAGCTAAAATGTTAGAAATTAGTTTGCATTGGTAATCAGGAATGGTTACTTTGTGAAACAATTCCTCTTAATCATTAAGGCAGGAATTCTTCAGAGATAATACATTCAATTCTCTTCTTGCAGTGAGCTAGAAGTGGTCCTAATCTTATATAGGTGAAGCAGATGTCTGTCTTCATAGGTGTCAGAAAACTGAATTCTTGCCTCCAAATATTTCCATTACCATAGTACCATAAATCTTAAATACTTTCTAAAAATTCATTCCTCTTGGGTTAAACATTGCCATCTCCAGGTTTTCCAAATCAGAGCCAAAGATATTTAATTATACTATAGAGTCATTGATATTTGAACTCATTTGTTTCTCATATTCCCCTTTTCTCCAGTGGGAGAGATGTAGAAAAGATAGAGGTTCTTAGACCATAAATTTAGTTAAATCAAACAGATTTAAATAGTAAGAATATTACGGAAATTGTTAAGTATAAGAATTAATAAATTCTTACTTTAAATCAATCAAAAAGCATGTATTAAGCACTTAAAATGTGCCAGGTATACATGCTCTGTGCTACGGAAACATTGAGGAAACAAATACAAAGTATGAAACACTGTGTAAAAACTAAATAGAATTGGGAAATCACTTTGTTCCATTGAATTTCAGTTCCTTGACACAGAAAAGGAAGAAATAAAACAAGATGATATGCAATATATTGTTTCAATTTTAAATTCCATGAGCTTATTAAAAGCAGAGAAACTGGAAAGAGAAAGGTACTTTAGACAAATACCAAATTTACATATTCACCTAGAGTATGACCCATGATTCCTCAGGAATATCAGCTTTGGTGAGTGTGCGAAAATATTTCAGATTATAGATCAAGGACTCCATGTAATGACAAGAGAATAGACTCAGAAATGTTAATTATTATAATTTGAGGGTAATATCAACTTGGTTTATCTCACTATTTTTTATATTGGTATTATTGAAAATTTAGTAAACACCTTAGTTCCAATACTTTGGTCATCAAAACTAATTAAGTTATATCAGAGTAGAATTTTGGTGACCTCTGATTTAATTGAAATGACCATTAGAACACTAATATTTTGGCTTCTTAAAGTGTAAATCAGTTAGTGAATTTTAACATTTAAGAAGTAAGAGAAAAGAAAACAATGCAAAGGATTTAGTAGCAGTTCTTTAAAAGGTGAGCTGGGCTCTCAAATAATTCTTTTATTTATTTTCTAATTTAAGATTTAATTTTACCAATTACATGATTAAACAATTTTAACATACTTTTTTCAATTTTTTTTTTTTAATTTTCACATTCTCTCCCATCTTCCTTTCTCCCCCTCATTGAGAAGGCAAGAAATTTGACAGTGGATATACACGTGTTGTCATGCAAAATACATTTCCATGTGAATCATTCAGTGACATAAAACAGACCAAAAAAACCCAAGAAAAATAAAGCAAGTAATCTTAGATCTGCATTCAGGCTCCACCAGTTCTTTCTCTGGATATGGATAGCATCTTTCATCATAAGTCCTTCAGAATTGTCTTAGTTCATTGTATTACTGAGAAGAGCTAAGTTATTCACAATAGATCAGCATACAGTACTGATGTTTATGTATGTAATATTTTCTTAGTTCTGCTCATTTCACTTTGTATCAGCTCATGGAAGTCTTTCCAGGTTCTTTGAGCATATCCTGCTCATCATTTATTAAAGCAAACTATCACAATCGTGAACAAAAATTTGTTCAGCCATTCCCTAATAGATTGACATTTCCTCAATTTCCAATTCTTTGCCATTCTTAAAATAGTTGCTATAAATATTTTGTACACATAGGTCATGTTAATGCAAACACACACATACACATGTACATATACATTATATAAGTATGTATTTTTATGTGCACACATATGTGTATGTGTGTATTGCTTGCAGGAATGGTTGAGTCTGTATAAAATTCTGCCAATAATACATTAGCGTATAAATTTTTCCATTTTTCTTCCAATATTTGTTTTCCTCTTCTGTCAAAGTTGTTTTAATTTGCATTTCTCTTATCAATAGTGATTTAGAGCATTTTCTTCATGTATCTATACATAACTTTGATTACTTTCAAAACTGCCAACTTATATCCTCTGACCTTTCTTAATTGAGGAATGGCTCTTATTTTTATAAATTTGATTTAATTTTCAGGGTTTGAGAAATGAAATCTTTATCAGAGAAATCTACTGTAAAATATTTTCACTATAACGATTAAAAACTATATTTCCTTCATCCTATTTTCCCATTTATTCCTCTCTCTCTCTCTCTCTCTCTCTCTCTCTCTCTCTCTCTATATATATATATATATATATATATATATATATATATGTCTCTCTCTGTCTCTGTCTCTCTTTATCTCTCTTTTTAACCCTATCCACTCTCAAAGGTGTTTTGATTCTGACTTTTTTTCTCCCCCAAATTGGCCTCTCTTCTTTTATTCAGCTCTGCTTTCTCTTGTATACTTTCTCTCCTACTCTCCTGTATGGTAAGATAGGTTTCTACACCCAAGTGAGTGTGTATGTTATTTCCCTTTTGAGTCAATTTCAAAGAAAGGTTCACATGCTCCCCTCCTCCCTTTCCCCATTTTTCCTTTCAATATAAAATCTCTTTCTAGCTCTTTTATGTCAGAAAATTCACCCCATTCTGTCACTTACTTTTCTCTTTTCCCAATGCATTCTTTTTTCATATTTGTGTATGTGTGTGTATAGGTATATATACATATGTATGCATGTATGTATATATGCATATATGTGTGTATATGTATATATGTTTTTATGTGTATATGTATATATGAATGTATGCATATGCTTAAATAATCACATCATGACATTAAACTCAAAACTTTTTCTTTCGCCTATGCATACTCCTTCTAACTGCCTTGATAAGAAGGAAGTTTTAGGAGTCACAAGTATCATATTCTAGGAATGTAAACAATTTGACCTTATTGTATCCCTCTGATTTCTCTTTCCTGTTTTCTTTTTGTTGCTAGTTTTAAGTCTTATATTTGAAAACCAAATTTTCTATTCAATTCTGGTTTTCTTCATCATGAACATAGAATGTAGAAACTGCTCAATCTTGTATTACCCTAACTGTGACTCCACAATGCTTAAATTATTTCTTTGGAGCTGTATTTTGCAGTACTTTCTTCATGACCTGGGAGCTCTCAAATTTTGCTAAAATATTTCTGAGATATTAAATTTTGTATTCTCTTTAGGAGGTGATGAGTGGAGTAATTCAATTTCTATTTTGCTCTCTGGTTCTAGACTATCATGGCAAGTTTTCTTGATAATTTCTTGAAAGATGATGGTTGGCATCTTTTTTCTTTCTTTTTTAATCATGATTTTCAGAGAGTGCAAAAATTCTTAAGTAATCTCTCCTGGATCCATTTTCCAGGTCACCTTTTTTTTTTTTTCCAATGAGATATTTCTCATTGTTTTCTATTTTTTCTCATTCTGTTAACTTTGTTTGTTTCTTGATATCTTATAAAATCCTTAGCTTCCACTCACTCAATTCTAAATTTTAAAGAAGTATTTTCTTTGGTGACCTTATGTATCTTCTTTTTCCATTTGACCAATTCTACTTTGTAAGGAGTTCTCTTCAATGATTTTTTGGGGGGTCTCATTTAGGATTTATCTAATTCTATTTTTTAAAGTGTTATTTTCTTCAGTATTTGGGAGAGGGGGTATCCTTCACTAAGTTGATGTCTCTTCTTTCATGACTGTCTTGCATCACTCTCGTTGATCTTCCCAATTTTTTCTTCTACCTTGCTTACTTGATTTTCAAAATCTTTTTAAATTTCATGGCCTAAGATCAATTCATATTCTTCTTGGATGCTTTGGATGTCAGATTTTTTTTTACTTTTTTTCTGTGTTTGTGTTTTGATCCTCCCTGTCACTATATCAACTTTCTATAGTGAGTTTCCTTTTCTGCTACTTCCTCATTTTGCAGTATATTTCTTGGCTTCCACCTCTATGTTAATGTGGTGCTCTGCTTCTGTAATGGGGGGGTTACTGACAGAAACTTCAGTATTTTTGTGCAGATACTTTCAAATGTAATTCTAGGGATCTATCAACTTATGGTTCTTGCAAAATTGTGTGATTCAGGGAGAGAAATGTTTACTATTTTCATGCACTTTGCACTGCTCTGTGAAAAACCACAAGCACTCTTTTCCACTCTGGAACTGTGTCCAGCGTCCCTGTACCTTTGTGGCCCCAAGCTCTGGTGTTCCAGTGGTCCTCCTCACCCTACAACTGAGATCAAAGACTTTGACCCAGATCCAAATACAGTTCATGCAACAGAGTTCTGCCCTTGATGCCTGTAAAAGGAACACTATAATCACCTATTGTCCCCTTACAGTCTGAGAATGAGCTGAGAAGTCTGCAAAACATCACTGCTACCACTGATTCTGTTGCTTCCAAGACTTGCTCATACTTTTCTGGGGCCAGGTCTATATTCTGTATTGGACTGTGCTTCACTCTTACCCAAGTAAAATCTTTCCTCATCACTTGCTAAGATCTCAGGCTGAGTTTTTGTTTCTTTTCATCTTTGTGTGGGGATTGCCACTCTAGAATTTGTTTAGAGTCATTATTTGAAGGTATTTGTGAGGTTGGGGAAGGAAAAGATAAAGCAAGTGCCTGCCTTTACTGGCTATCCTTTCTCTATTTCCCCCACCCTTGAAATTTTAGCAATAAGAACTCATGTTTATGAGATTTTTTTATGTATATCCTACCTGATGATCAACAGAATGGACTACATTTTTTTAATGTTTTTTCTAGCATTGTGACAGTCAATTCATTCTTATTCCCAAGTTTTAGATTCTTATTAATGAGATTGGAATTCTGTCATGTTTTTATGGAATGAAATCTGTATAATAAAGAATACTTTTTGTTCAGAGAAGATACATATCCCTACTATGCCTTTTTCCTCTTTCAAATTTTATAATTTTGGAATAGGCATGGTTTTCTTTTTGGAAATCTGAAAATTAAAGGCAATTTGAACTTCCTCCAAGGCAACATTTTTCAAGGATCTGTGGATACTGCCTTTTAAAATCAATCAGAAAACATGTACTATGACATTGTGGTGGGGGAAATTAGTTATTGAAGTATGATTTAAAAATTAAATATGTGGGTAACATGCAATTGACTAATGTTTTAACAGATTTAAAATGGTAATTGACAATTAAAGATTTAATCATTAATTATAATAAATGCAGATTCAAAATGAAATCATATTATTTTAAGGCAGTAAATTACCATTCTTCAGGCATATTGATACAAATATATGTCATATAGTGATGCACTGGTTAGAGTAAGAATGAAGATAAGGATATTTCTTCCCTCCAGCACTGTGACTAGCCCCTGAATCATTGAGGTGCCACTCAAGTGTATTGCACCAAAAGATGATAAGAATATATAAGCTAACAGTAGGCCAGAGAGAAGAAATTTAAAAAAAAAACCCACTATATTTTCAAATTTAAAAGCATGAAACTAACATTAACAAAAACATTGAAGTCAGTAGGAGGGGCTATTTATATTTTTGGTAGAAGGAATGGAACAAGTTTGCTGCAAAGTATTACTGAGGTTTTCATGAATATAGATACAGAAATAATGAACTTCTAAACTAAAGGAAAACTGTTCCTGTGCGAAACAACAGACTAATTTTTCACTGTATTTCATATAATAGGGATAAGGAACTTGTCAAGAAAAAAATCTCAGTCTGACATATAATTAAGTATAGGCATCCATATAGTGTATAATGTAAAAGTTAGAATTATATATGTGTGAGCACATATTTAGATATACGTATACATGCACGCATGGATACATAAATGCATACATATAGAATTGAAACAAAATAACTCGTGAGAGCAATGCTGGTATTTGTGAAGTACTGTGAGGTCATACCTAACTCATTTATCTGTAACTTTTTCCCCTAACTTCTCATGCTTTCTTCTCTCTAACTCAGCAGTTTTGATACAGGTTAATGATTTGGCCTAGATTCCATCCATATTTATCATCCTGGCTAGTGGATATAGAGGTAACTTAAAATTTACATTTTTCCCCCTCACTGATTACTTTAACAAGCACTTTGCAATTGTCGCACTATTCCATCTCAATGTATTTTACTGCTGAATTATTATTTTAATACCTAACAGTTCTTGGAGAATTCTTTTTCTACCTGTGCATAATTTCAAGGAATATTTTTTAAATTTTTTTGCAGATGTATTGTACTTAACTAAAGTCATACAAGGTATCTTCAATTTCATATCTGTAAGTAACTTCCACCCTCAGAAAAGTGACTTCTTCAAATTTCTTTCAGCAATTTGCCTTAACATTTACTTTTCGACATTGTGACATATCTCATACAGCTAACTGTACATAATTCATTGTCTCTATGTTTTAACACATTTGAGAATAAAAACTGTGTTTTATTACACATCTATGGTCCCTCCACCTAGAATCTATAGAAGAAATCCATATACAGAATAGACAAAAGTAATGTGTATATATTTTAATTAAACAGAGCTGAATTGAAATAAATTCAAATGGATGTGTTTTGAATCTTTGCTTGATAATATGGTTAAAATATTTTTTCATTCAAAAATATTAATGAGTTTCATAAAGGAATGAATGAAAAGGTTGTAAAACTTGCTGTGACATGTTAATGGAAAAGATAATGTAATAGCTGACATTCAAGATGCAAAGGATTTCAAAAGCTAGAATTTGGGTCCAAAAATTATTTGAACAAATTCAGTGGGAATGTATTTCAACACTTCCTCCTAAGTTCTAAAATAAATCAATAGTACAAGCAAAGGATATGGAAGGATTGACTAAGAAAGAATAGACAATGTCATAAAGATCTGAGTTTAGTAGAATTAAGGATTAATAAGACCAATACAAAAGAAAGGTAAAGAAAAAGTCCAGTTCTGTCTTAGCCTATATTAATAAATATCTAGAAGAATATATGTTAGATAGACACCTGTGTTCTACCTGTATGAGTTTATGTATTTGTTCCCCTGTGCATTACTATGTTCTCCATTTAGGAAGAATATAGACAAAGTGGGGAAGGAGAGAAGATGACAGAATAGAAAGACTCACATATGTGAGCTTCAAACCCACAGTCCATGAATTACATATGGAAAGAACTCCCAACGGGTTCTGGAGCAGTGGAAGCCACGCAGCAATGCAGTGGAGGAGATTTCCATTCCAGAGAGCCCTGAAAAACCAGCACCAAAGGTCTGCCACACACCAGAGGTGGAGTGGAGTCCCTGCCCTGGTCGTGCAGCCCCAGAGGAGCAGATACGAGGAGGCTTCAGGGATGGAATCTCCGGTGGCTGCAAAGGTCTCTCCACCCACAGGCACTACAGGTCAGTGAGACAGGCTTTGGGACTGGCCAAGAGGGGAGTGGGGTGTCTCCGTGGCTCGGGCCACCTTCGGGAGGAAGCAGAAGGGGAGGATGTGGACAAGGACTCCTGGAGCAGCCAGGAGCTCAGGGCCATTACTGAAAGTATCAGCATAAACCTCCTGAGGGAACTGAGCCTGGGAGGCGGCCCTGCCCCCACCACAGCACCAGAACTGAATCTCTCACTGAATAGCAGCCCCTCCCCCTGCTAGAAGCCCTGAGGCTGGGGAGCAGCATTTGAATCTCAGACTCCAAGCACTGATGAGGCGGGGGTGGAGAGGAATCTCAGAAGTCAAGTAACGGGCTACGAAAATGCCCAGAAAAGAGAAGAAAAATAAGACAATCGAAAGTTATTTTCTTGGTGAACAGATGTTTCCTCCTTTCCATTCTGATGAAGAAGAACAATGCTTACCATCAGGGAAAGACATAGAAGTCAAGGCCTCTATATACCAAACATCTGAAATAGATATCCGATGGGCTCAGGCCATGGAAGAGCACAGAAAGGATTTTGAAAATGAAGTTAGACAGGTGGAGGAAAAACTGGGAAGAGAAATGAGAGAGATGCAAGGAAAGCATTAAAAACGGGTCAATACCTTGGTAAAGGAGACTCAAAAAAAGCTGAAGAAAATAACACCTTCAAAAATAGGCTCACTCAATTGGCAAAAGAGGTTCAAAAAGCCAATGAGGAGAAGAATGCTTTCAAAAGCCGAATTAGCCAAATGGAAAAAAGGGTTCAAAAGCTCACTGAATGAAATAGTTCTCTCACAATTAGAATGGAACAGATGGAGGCTAATGACATTCTGAGAAACCAAGAAATCACAAAACAAAACCAAAAGAATGAAAAAATGCAAGAGAATGTGAAATATCTCATGAGAAAAACAACTGACCTGGAAAATAGATCCAGGAGAGACAATTTAAAAATGATGGGACTACCTGAAAGCCATGATTAAAAAAAGAGCCTAGACATCATCTTTCATGAAATTTTTCAAGGAAAATTGCCCTGATATTCTAGAACCAGAGGGCAAATTAAGTATTGAAGGAATCCATTGATCATCTCCTGAAAGAGATTCAAACAGAGAAACTTCTAGGAACATTTTGGCCAAGTTCCAGAGTTCCCAGGACAAGGAGAAAATATTGCAAGCAGCTAGAAAGAAACAATTCCAGTATTGTGGAAATACAATCAGGATAATTCAAGATCTAGCAGCTTCTACATTAAGGTATCAAGGGGTTTGGAATAGGATATTCCAGAAGTCAAAGGAACTAGGACTCAAATCAAGAATCACCTACCCAGCAAAACTGAGTATAATACTTCAGGGGAAAATATGGTATTTCGATGAAACAGAGGACTTTCAATCATTCTTGATGAAAAGACCAGAGCTGAAAAGAAAACTTGACTTTCAAACACAAGAATGAGAAGAAGCATGAAAAAGTAAATAGCAAAGAGATGTCATAAGGGACTTACCAAATGTGAACTTTTTACATTCCTACATGGAAAGATAATATTTGTAACTTAAAATTTTTCAGTACCGGGGTAGTTGGTGGGACCACACACACACACACATACTCACACACACAAACACATGCACACACACATACACACGTGCACGCACACACACACACACATGCATGCACACACAAAGACGGAGAGCACAGAGTGAATTGAGTAGGATGGGTCCATATCTTAAAAGAAATTAAGGTAAATGGTGAAAGACAAACGAGGTGGGAGGAAAGAGGGTGAAATGGAATTTGGGAAATTATATCTCATTCAAGAGGCAAGCAGGAGACTTTTTAGTGGAAGGAAAAAGAGAAGAGCTGAGAAAAAGAACAAGAAGTTTACCCTCATCACATTTGACTAAAGGAAGGAATAAAATGCACACTCACTTTGGTATGAAAACCTATCTTACAATACAGGAAAATGAGGGAGAAGGACATAAGCAGGGTGGGGGGGGGGGATGATGGAAGGGAGGGTAGTGGGAGGAGGGAGCAATTTGAAGTCAACACTCAGGGAGGGACAGGATCAAAAGACAGAATAGAAGTAATGTGGGGCAAGATTGAATGGAGGAAAATACAGTTAGCATTACACAACACGACTATCATCGAAGTCATTTGCAAAACTATACAGATAGGACCTATATTGAATTTCCTGCCTTCCCAAAGGGAATGGGTGGGGAGGGAGGGATGGGGAGAATTTGGAACTCAAAGTTTTAGGAACAACTGTTTAGTATTTTTCTTGCTACTAAGAAATAAGAAATACAGTTAACGGGGAATAGAAAGTCATCTGGCCCTACAGGACAAAAGAGAAGATGGGGACAAGAGAAGGGAGGGATGAGAGAAAGAGGGCAGATTGGTGACTAGGGAATTTAGAATGCTTGGTGTATTGGGGTGTGGGGAGGGGATAAATGGGGAGACAATTTGGAACCCAAAATTTTGTGAAAATGAATGTAAAAAGTTAAATAATAAATTAATATTTTAAAAAAAAGGAAAAAAAAAGAAAAGGCCAGAGGTGAAAAAAATTTGACTTTCAAACACAAGAATAAGAAGAAGCATGAAAAAGTAAACAGCAAAGAGAAGTCATACGGGACTTACCCAAGGTGAACTCTTTACATTCCTACATGGAAAGACAATTTTTGTAACTCTTGAAACTTTTCAGTATCTGGGTAGTTGGTGGGATTACACACACACACACACACACACACACACACACACACACACATACACACATGCATGCACACACAGAGACAGAGAGCACAGAGTGAATTGAATACGATGGGATCTCATCTTTTAAAAAATTAGGTAAATGTATGAGAGACATGTATTGGGAGGAGAGCAGGTGAGCTGGAATGGGGCAAATT
This sequence comes from Bettongia penicillata ogilbyi, assembly GCA_023548195.1. NCBI lineage: Eukaryota > Metazoa > Chordata > Mammalia > Diprotodontia > Potoroidae > Bettongia > Bettongia penicillata. Next base: position 1,108,218 of record JAJHZJ010000350.1, on the reverse strand, counting down.
GTCTCTCACAGAAGAGGCAAGCAGGAGACTTTTTACTGGAGGGAAAGAGAGGAGAGCTGAGGAAAAAAAAACATGAAGTTTACTCTCATCATATTCCACTAAAGGACAGAATAAAATTCACACTTTTTGGTATGAAAATCTATCTTACAATACAGGAAATTGGGGGAGAAGGAGATAAGCAGGGTGGGGGGATGCTGTAAGGGAGGGTGCTAGGGGAAGGGAGCAATTTGAAGTGAACACTCTTGGGGAGGGACAGGATCAAAAGAGAATAGAAGCAATGGGGGGCAGGAGAGGATGGTGGGAAATATAGTTAGTGTTACACAACACGACTATTATGGAAGTCATTTGCAAAACTACATAGTTATGGCCTATATTGAGTTGTCTGCCTTCCCAAAGGGAATGGGTGAGGAGGGAGGGATGGGGAGAATTTGGAACTCAAAGTCTTAGGAACAACTGTTGAGTATTGTTCTTGCTACTAGGAAATAAGAAATACAGGTAATGGGGAATAGAAAGTTATCTTGCTCTACAGGACAAAAGAGAAGATGGGGAGAAGGAAAGGGAGGGATGATAGAAAGAGGGCAGATTGGTGATAAGGGAATTTAGAATGTTTGGTGTATTAGGTTGGGGGGAGGGGATAAATGGAGAGAAAATTTGGAACCCGAAATTTTGTGAAAATGAATGTAAAAAAAAAGTTAAATAAATAAATTTATATATCCAGAAAAAAAAAGCATATAGACAAACTGAGAGGATGGTAACCAAGAAGGTAAATCTCATAGAGTCCATGCCATTAATAGAAAGTTTAACAAGAAAATGATAATATGAAGGAGTGGAGAGGACAATAATGGTCTTGAATGATTAAGAATTCTATGACTATTATGTAGCCATTGCACATGCTACAGCTTCTTGGAGTCACAGGTGAGAGTTGGGTGAAGATTGGACACTAAAGTGGACAAATAGCCCTACACATGTCTTTGCAAACCCTCAAGCCAGAGGTTCAGTTCTTCCTTACCAAGACAAACACCTTCAGATACCTCAAAAAGAAAAAATCTAACTAGTTTTTGGAGGGGCAGAATCCAATAGGAGACAGACTGTGGAAGATTGACAACCCAGGACAGACTGGAAGGTCAAAAGGAAGGATCTGTCCCATGCAGCTGGAGGAGCACATAGTGCATAGTGTATAGGCTGTAACCATGTTTCTCTGCTACAGGAGGGCCAAGCAGGGACCCCCAAGCAGTCTGAGGCAGCAGCTGCACTGCAGAATCTTGGGCATATCAGCCCAGGATGGGAGTCAAGCAGAACTATGCAAGTGAGAGCCACAGAAAATCAGGTATCTGCAGCAGCTCCTCCTGAGACTATCAGCTCGAGGACTAAATGTCTGTGAGTCACCTACCTGAAATTCCAGGAGCCAGGATGGCAGAGTGATCAATAAATGCTCTCTTCCTCTCCTGTTGTTGACCTTGAGAGGTTCATAAAATATTTTCCCAGAAAAATTCTGGAGCAGAGTGTTCAGCAGAAGAGGCAAACAGTCTCTTAGCACGTGAAGTTAGGAAAAATTGCAAAGTAGAGGGCTTCTTACTGTGGCTGAAAGGTACCAGTTAAGGACCAGAGCTGTTCAAGACAGCTCCACCACAGTAAACCTGGAGGAGATCCTGAGCCCCAGTGGTTGGAGCCCATAATCACCAACACGAGGAATCCAGACATACCTTAGCACTTCAGGGGTATCAGGAAGACACTAAGGCAGATGGAATCACCAACTGCTGAGCTTGCCTATGCTCTGGCTCAGCAGAGGAGACCTGATGCACCCATAGTGCCCCTTCTCCACACTTAACACAGATAGCTCCAAGGCAACTCCAGGGAAATCCAGAAAAACTTCACCTGGTCTCTGCTTTCTCACACCAGTCATCTCACCACCAGGTAGGCTGAAGCATTTTAGCTTCTAGTTGAAAGAGCCAGAGGACACAACATACGATATCTCAAGTTCAAGAAACAAGAATTGTGGGACAGAGGCCCTTGTGCCATAGAAGGAGACATCTACTTTAAAAGTCAGGAAAAGAAAAAAAAATCATCATCATCATGAGTAAGAAGCAAAGCAGAAAAAAAAGACCATAGAATATTTCTATGGGGACAAGGCCAAAACATGAATGTCAAAGAGTTCAGTATTGAGATTGTGCTCTCATCTGACACTTCAGAAGGGAATATGAACCGGTCAAAAGCACAAAGAGCACTCTTGGAAGACATGAAGAAAAATTTTAAAAGTCAGATAAGAGAAATAGAAGCAAAACTGGCCAATAACTAAAAAATACAAAAAAAAAAAAAAAAAAAAAAAAAAAAAAAAAAGAATTCACGAAGAGAACAGCTACTTAAAAGAAAAATTTGAAAAATGGAAAAGGAAGCACAAAACATAACTGGAAAAATTCGTCAAATGGAAAAGGAAGTACAAAAACTAATTGAAGAAAATAATTCCTTAAAAGGAATAATTGAACAAATGAAAAAGAAGATGCCAAAGTCAACTGAAGAAAACAATTTGATAAAAATTAGAATTGGGCAAATAGAAGTTAATGACTCTATGAGACATCAAGAATCAGTCAAACAGAATCCAAAGAATAAAACTATATAAAAAAATGTAAAATATCTAACAACTTACCTGGAAAAAAGATCCAGGAGATAAAATCTAGGAATTACTGGTCTACCAGAAAGCCACAATGAAAAAAAGAGCCTGGACAATATTTTCCAAGAAATCATCAAGGAAAGTCCTAGATCCAGAGGGCAAAATAGTCATCAAAAGAATCCACTGGTCACCAGGCAAAAGGGATACCAAACCAAAAGCACCAAGGAATATTGTTGCCAAATTCCAGAACTATCCAGTGATGGAGAAAATACTGCAAATAGCCATAAAGAAACCATTCAAATATTGAGGAGCTACAATCAGGATCACACAGGACCTTGCAGGTTCTACATTAAAGGACTGAAAGAATTGAAATATGATATTCTGTAAGGCAAAAAAGCTGAGACTACAACCAAGGATCAACGTTGGCCATAATATTTCAGACAAGAAGATGAATATTCAATGAAACAAGGAATTTCCAGACCTTTGTAGTGAAATGGTCGGAATTCAATAGAAAATTTGATGTTTAAGCCTCAAGAGAGGTATAAAAAAGTGAATATTTAAAAAAAAAACTTCCTATTCAATATGGGCATACTGTTTACATTCCTATAAAGGAAGATGACATGTATTAATCTTAAGAACTGTATATTTATAATGATATATAAAGGGGATACACATAGATAGAGGGAGTGAGTATAAAGTAAATGATGTGATGATAACAATGTGATTTTTGGGTGCAAAGGGATTGCAATAGTAGATATGAAAAGGAGGAGGAAGAAAATCATAAATAATATCATAGGAAGATGCACAAAATTGTATTGCAGTAGATGGAAAGATGAGAGGGAGATGGAACTTGTTTGATATTTACTTTCATCTGATTTGTTTCAAGGAGGGAACAAACAACGTCATTAAGTATATAAATCTAGCTCTATAGGCAGTAGGAGGGGGAGGGTGAAAGAAAAGGGAGAGGAGGCTTAAAGGGAGGGAAAAGTAGTTACGGCAAAGAGGAGAAAGAGGGAAGGGGACTGAAAGAAGGAAGGGAAGACTGAAGGAGGTTTTGGTCAAATATTGAAACTCAGTTGTGCAGGGGAACGAAGAAGGGTAAACAAAAAAGCACAAACAGGGGGAAAGAGGATAGAGAGAAAGGTGCAAACAGTAATCCCAACTGTGAATGTGAATGGGTTGATCTCTCTCATAAAGATAGAAATGGAGAGCAGAATGGATTAAAAACCATAATCCAACAATATTTTGTTTAAAATAAATACTTTTGAAACAGAAGGATACACATAGGGTAAAAATAAAAAGTTGGGGCAAAATATGTTGTGCTTCATCTGATGTAAAAAAAAAAAAAAGTAGGGGTAGCAATCCTAATCTCAGACAAAGCAAAAGTAGAAATAGATCTCATCAAAAGAGATAAGGAAGGAAAATATATCCTGTTAAAAGTCACCATAGAAAATAAAGCAATTTAATTATATATATTATATATACAAATACATATGTATATGCATATATATTATATATACAAACATATATGCTCCAATTGGCATAGCATCCACATTCTTAGAGGAGAAATTAAGGGAGTTAAAAAAAATAGATAGCAAAACTATACTACTGGGGGACCTCAACCTCCCCCTCTCTGAACTTGATAAATCTGACCTCAAAATAAGTAATGAAGTAGGTAAGGAGGTGAATAAAGATCTGGATAAGTTAGATATGATAGATCTCTGGAGAAAATTGAAAGGGGATAGAAAGAAATATACCTTTGTCTCAGCAGTACATGGAACATGTATAAAAATGGACCATGCACTGGAGCATAAAAACTTCACAATTCAGTGCAGAATGCAGAAAGTGTGAATGCATTCTTCTCAGATCATAATGCCATAAAAATTATATGTATTAAAAGGTCATGTAATAACAGACCAAAAATTAATTGGAAACTAAATAACTTAACCTTAAAGAGTTATTGGGTTAAAAAAAAAGTCATAGAAACAAACAACAACTTCGTTCCAATGACAATAATGAGAGAATCTACCCAACTGTACGGAATGCTGCAAAAGTAGTTCTCAGGGGAAGTTTTGTATCTTTGAGTGCCTACAGGAATAAAATTGAGAAAGAAGAAATTAGTGAATTGGGCATGCAGCTGAAAAGCTAGAAAAAGAATAATTTGAAAATCCCCTAGTAAATACCAAATTAGAAATGCTGAAAACCAGAGAAGAGATTAAGAAAATTGAAATTATAAAAGCTATTGAGGCAATAAATAAAACTAAGAGTTGGTCATATGAAAGAAACAATAAAATTGATAAACTTCGCGTCAATTTGATTTAAAAAAAGAAAACCACGTTATCGATATCCAAAATGAAAAGAGTGAACTCACCTCCAATGAGGAGGAAATTAAAACAATTATTTGAAATTCCTGTGCCCAACTATATGCCCATAAATTTGACAATCAGAATGAGATGGGTGATTATTTAAATATATATATATATATATATATATATAAATATATATAAATTGCCTAAATTAACAGAAAAGGAAACTGAATACTTAAATAACCCCATCTCAGAAAAAGAAAATGAACAAGCCATCAATGAACTCGCTAGGAAAAAATCTCCAGGACTGAATCGATTTAGAAGTGAATTCTATCAAACATTTAAAAAACAATTAATTCCAATACTCTGTAGACTATATGGGAACATTGGAGAAGAAAGTGTCCTCTCAAAATCCTTTTATGATAGAAATATGTTTTTGATACCTAAACCAGAAAGAGCCAAAACAGGGAAAGGAGATTATAGACCAATCTCTCTAATGAATATAGAAACAAATGTTTAAATAAGATTTTAGCAAAAAGAATACAGCAAATTATCACGAGAATAATATATTATGATCAGATAGGATTTATGCCAGGGTTGCAGGACTGGGTCAATATTAGGAAAACTGTAAGCATTATTGATCATATCAACAACAAACCTAACAGAAACCACCTGATTTCCTCAGTAGATGCAGAAAGAACTTTTGACAAAATACACCATACATTCCTATTGAAAACACAGGAGAGCATAGGAGTAAATGCAACTTGCCATAAAATAAAAAAGAGAATCTGCCTAAAACTTTCAGCAACCACTATATGCAATGGGCATAAGCCAGATACATTTCCAGTAAGATTAGGGGTAAAACAAGGATGCCCATTATCAACACGATTATTCAGTATTTTACTAGAAATGTTAGCTGTAGCAATGAGAAGAAAAAGAAATTGAAGGAATTAAAATAGGCAAAGAAGAAATTATGTTATCACTCTTTGCATATGATATGATAATATACTAAGAGAATCCCAGAGGATCAAATAAAAAGCTACTTGAGGTAATAAAAAGCTTTGGCAAAGCTGCAGGTTGCAAACTAAACCCACACGAATCATCTGCAATTAGACACATTACTACCAAAGCCCAACAGAAAGAGATAGAAAGAGAAACCCCATTTAAATCTACAGTAGACACTATAAAATCTTTGGAAGTCTACTTGCCAAAACAAATGTAAGGACTATGTGAACACAATTTCAGAATAGGTTTCGCACAAATAAATTTGATCTAAGGGGGTGTGTAAACATCACTATCCCACTATAGATGGAGACCATATAATAGAAACGACAATTCTTTTTTTTTTTTAATTGTGAAAAATTTATTGAGAATACACCAGCTCCAAATTGGTCTGTAAACATCAGGCAGCTTCTTTTTTTGTGACTCGGTCCTTTTTGAGTGGTCACATGAAAGCTTTCTTCTCCAGTCTGGAACCAATCATGCCCAAATTTGGATGTGGTGTCGATAAACTTCAGGCCAATCTTCTCCTGGGAGCAACGTTTGCTCTGTACCAGCAGAGACTTTCTCAGGGTAAGGCCATGCTTCTTGGTCTCAACGACACTGCCTTTCATCATGATAAAGTCATTGGTCACTTCACCGAAGTGGAAAAACCTCCTATAGGATTGATGCTCTTGTTGGACAGATCATAATCTGTGGATGCATTGTTTTTGACCGATTTGCCATTCTTGGTCTAGTAGCCCTGGCCAATCTTGTAGATATTTTGGTTGATCTCTGTGTGATGATGGTAGCCTTCTGACCATCTCTAGCCACAGAGAAGGTTACCCAGGCAGGATGCCAAGCTCCAAATGCATGCCACCTTACACAATCCTAGGTGGGTTTTGGGGGGCAGTTTCTTGGTGTGCCAGAAGCTAGTGACACCTTTGTAACCCTTGCCCTTCATTACCCCAATGACATCAATCATCTCATCTTGCCCAAACATAATGGACACAGGCACCTGCTGCTCCAGCTTCTCATGGGTCCAGTCCAGTTCACGCTACTGTCATCCACCTAGATCTCCATCAGGTGAGGCTTCTTCTGCTTCAGAGGGAGCAGGAATATCTGGGTATCAGCAATGATGTAGATCACCTAGCAGTACTGCTTCATGCTGCTCAAGTCTTTCTCCAGTTGCTTTTTGCCATCCTCATCTTGCCACTTTTATGCAATACTTGGTGAAGGCCTTCATCTTGGACTTATGCCAATTCTTAAAGAATTGCCTCTTACACTCATCACTAATGTGCTTGGGAAAGATGGTTTTAAAGTTCCGCAGGCCTCGTGGGGTTTGCACATAGCCCACAATGCCCACAAGGATCATGAGGGGTGTCTCCACGATCGTCACAGCCTTGACTACTTCCTTCTTATATATCCCTTTTAGCCAAGCCTGTCAACCTCTCAAACAATATGGGTCATGCCTGCCTTGTAGCCTAGAAAAGCAGCCAGATGGATGGGCTTGGAGGGGTCATCTTTGGGGGAAGCTCTTAACCTTCCCCTGGAGCCTGCTGCTTCTCTTTCGAGGCAGGAAGAACAGAGACACATGCCTGGGAGCAGAGAACTTCCGGTGGGACATGCTGCTTCTGATGTACCTGCGGCTCCCGCCAAGGTGAGTTCAAAAATGACAATTCTACCTAAATTAATTTATTTATTTAAGATCATACCAATCAAAGTATCAGATAGTAACTTTTTAGAGCTAGAAAAGAATATATCAAAATTCATCTGGAAGAACAAAAGGCCCAGAATATCAAGGGAACTAATGAAAAGACATTCTAGGAAAGGTGACCTAGCTCTACCAGATCTCAGATTGTATTATAAAGCAACAATTATCTAATCCATTTGGTACTGGCAAAGAAACAGAGGAATAGACCAGTTGAATTGCCTAGTTATTCAAGACACAGTAGCCAGTTAATGTAGCAATCTACTGTTTTATAAATGCAAGGACCAGAGCTTCTGTCATAAAAACTCACTGTTTGACAAATTTGCTGGGAAAACTGGATAACAATGTGGCAGACTCTAGGCATAGACCAATGCCTGACACCATACACAGGTAAAAGGGCAAATGGGTACATAAGCTGGTATAAAGTTAGATACTGTAAAATAATTAGTGGAACAAAGAATAGTGAATTTATCAAATTTATGGAGAATGGAAAAATTTTTGACTAAAAAAGAGATAGAAAACATTATGGAGTGCAAAATTGATAATTTTGATTACATTAAATGGAAAATATTTTTCACAAGTAAATTTAATGCATCCAAGATTAGGAAGGAAGGAGAAAACTGGGAAAGAATTTTTGCAGTAAAGACCTCATTTTTAAAATTCAAAGGCAACTGAGTCAAATGTACAAGAATACAAGTCATTCCCCAATTGATAAATGGTCAAAGGATATGAACAGACAGTTTTCAGAAGAAAAAATTAAAGCTATGTATAGCCATATGAAAAAATGCTCTAAATCACCATTGATTAAAGAGATGAAAATCAAAACTCTGAGATACCTCATCCCATCTAACAGAATGACTAACATGGTAAAATAGGAAGATGATAAATGTTGGAATATATGTGGGAGATTTGTTACACTAATTCATTGTTGGTGGAGCTGTGAGCAGATTCAACCATTCTGGAGAGCCATTTGGAACTACGCCCAAAAGGCTACCAAAAAAAAAATACCCTTTGACCCAGCAATACTGCTTCTAGGACTGTATTGTCAAGAGATCACAAAAACGGGGAAGGGTTCCTGTGGAACAGAAATATTTATAGCAGCTCTTTTTGTGGTGGCCCAAAACTGGAAATCAGGGTATGCCTATCAATTGGGGAATGGCTGAATAAATTGTGGTATATAATTGTAATGCAATGCTATTGTGCTATAAGAAATGAAGAGCAGGAAGATTTCAGAGAAGCCTGCAAAATCTTATATGACCTGATGCTGAGTAAAAGGAACAGAAGCAGGAGAACTTTGCACACAGCAACAACCACGGTATACGAGGAATTTTTCTGGTAGACTTAGTAATTCATTGCAATTCAAGAACTTAAAAAATTCCCAATGGTTTCTTGAGGCTAAATACCTTCCACATTCAGAGAAATTATGGAATTCAATTGCAGAGTGAAACAGACCATTTTCTTTTGTGTTAGGTTTTGTTTTGTTTTATGATTTCTCTGATTCGTTTTAATTTCTCTATGCAACATAACTATGGGGAAAATGTGTTTAGTAGGAATTTATGCATGGAACCTACATAAAATTGCATGACATCACAGGGAGGAATTAGGGAGGTAGTGGGCAGGAAGGGGAGGGAGGGAAACATCTAAGACATATAGAAGTGTTTGCAGAACACTGAAGAAAAATAAAATAATTTTAAAAAAATTAAAAAATGTGTATTTTCCCACTGGAAAAAAAATACACTTCAGAAATGAAATTAAGTAGTCCCTTAAATTATGAGTAGGACACTTTTGCCTTCCAGCAATTTCACTAAATAAACGTGACAAAATTTTAAATTAACCACAAATAGCTCAGCAAGTTCTGAAAGCAGTCTGCTTAACTGAGGTGCTACTTTATTGTACATATGTGGGCACACAAACTTATTTTAAAAGCATCATAGTGACTAAAGGAAAAGTCCTGCCACTCATATTGAGCTCAAAAATTGTTCATTGTCTTTCTTTCCCCTTCAATAAATGCTTCAAATAAAAGTCTTCCATTTGTTGATTTCCATGGCAGCAAACATAAATGAATTAATAAAAATTACTTTGAATAAATTAATTTATATTTGCATTTTTAAATTCTCTACAAAATGCCTGCAGTTTATATGCTGTTCTTGTATTTCAGACCTTGAACTTCAATCTTAAACTTAGCAGGAAATTCTATGAAAGCTCATGGATGTAACAGCACCATATTAATTGAACAGGGTCAATTGACAAGTAGAAATTACTGTTTCCAAACTAAATTGTAACTGACATCCATTTAATTGATTCCAAATCTTGCTATCTTTAAATGCTTTTGAGGGCAACAGTAACTTAACATTGCTGACAAAAACTGCATCTGGTCACACATATCCCCTTTTGGACATCTGCCATAATTTAAATTCACAATTTACTATGGTAAAGATATACTTTTTCAAGCCTATGATTCTATGAATATTAGTTGAAATTATAATTATATTTGCCTGCTGTAATTATTTTAGTTGCAAAACCCAACGGATATGCAAAAAAAAAAATCCCAGAATGCTTTTCCCATTGAGACTGAAAGTTAATATAAACACATATAATAATTGTGAGAAAAGACATCTGTGTTGTTTACCTCATACTCTTTTATCTTGCTAAATCATTTAACATTGTGTAGACCAAGTAAGTAAAAATAAGATGCTTCAGATCAAACAGATTATAAATACTAGGTGTGTAATTTGAACCTGGAACCTCTGACTTCACATACAACTTATTTTACATTTGACCACACTGCCTCTTTCTCCCTTGACAATGTTACATGCAGATTCCTAAATCTATATCAGCAACCTCCAGTGCTACATTTCAATTTCTATACTAGATGACTCTTTTGAAGTGTCAACACTTCAAACTAAGTGTACATATATATGCACATATAAACATATATATGCATGAATACATATATGTGTGTGTTTCTAGATCTAGATCTGTGTGTGTGTGATTTTATTTGTCCTCTTCCTTTTTTAAGATTTCTAGGAACAGAAGGTTTTAACTGGTAAAACTGGAAAGAATGAATGTGCGATGCCATAAAGAGAGTCCCAAGAATTATTTAGATCCTACGGCAGGTTGTATGCAAGAAGTCTCTTAGATGTGTTAACTTATATAATACAAATCTGTTATAAGACTTAATGACAACGTGTTAGATCTGTTATTCCTGATGCTAATTCTAGTCATTCAATTTTTTTTTCCATTCCAAAAGACATTTATGAGCTGTCACTGACATCATTTCATAGTTTTAAGGTCTGTTTTTTTTTTTTTTACACTCCATTAATTTTTAAGATAGTTCAAATATTAACTTAATGGTAAAAGATCCTCAGAAAGTTTGAGTACCTTTGTCACTAAGATATGATAGTATACTGGCATCACTGGGAAAGTTAACTGCTTCTGTTTAATTGTTGAGAACAGGAAAATAAGTATTGTTCCATAGCTAGTACCTCTGTTGCCTCCTTTTCTCCTTCCCTATAATTCATTCCTGTGTTAGTTAACAGGGGACTACCTTGGGAAGGGAGAAGGAATTTCAGGGATGGGGAATCTGCATCCTTGAGGCCATATGTGGTCCTCTGGGTTATCAAGTGTGGCCTTTTGACTGCATCCAAACTTCCCAGAAGAAATCCCCTTAATAAAAAGTTTTGTATCATAAAACTTGGACTTACTTAAAAGGCTGCCCCAAAGACTGCTGCCTTGGTAGTGAAGCTTTCAGAACAACTACTACCAGGTCAATTTATTGAATTCCTAATTTGGTGAATGTGCAAAGAAATTTATAATTTATGCCCTTTCTGGCAGATAATTAATAATAATTAAAATGAGGTTGGTATACTCCTGGAATCCCTGAATCATTTTCAGGAGGTGTGTGAGGTCAAAATTATTTTCATAAAACAAGACATCATTTTGTTTATTAAATTTTCATCCATTTTCCAACAATATATCTGTGTGTCTGGATTTTCCTCATAAACTCCAAACAAAGTAACAGATTGCAACAGATTGAATACAGAAGCAGATGTGAGAATAAAACTGTCCTCCATTAAGAGCAACATTAAAAAGATTTGCAAAACTATGTAAAACAGCACCATTTTCTCACTGTTTTTGCTTTGTGAAATACAGCTACATTTCATAAAATGTTATTTATGTTAACAAAGTGGTTTTTATTATTTTAATTGAATTAATAAATATCTGCACATATTTAATTCATTGGTTTTAATTCCTAATACAATAAATATTTTATACATAGTCCACATATACAGAAGTTCTTTGGGTTCCTCAATAAATTTAAAAACTGTCAAGGACCCTGAGATAAGAATATTGAGAAACCTTACTCTAAATTTATGTTCCTTTCACCTTTGTCTATGTATATGTACATATAGTTTTTACATTTTTTTTTAACCTAAGTGCTTAGCACAGTGTTTCGCAAATAAGTAGGAGCAAATAAAGGGCTGATTGATTGTGTGGTTGAAATTAGAAAGTCATATTTGTGATTCTGTCATTTCAGAAACTCTGTTAATCTGTCTTCAATTTACATCCCAGGCTGATAGTACATAACTTTACATTATATATTGAGTGTTTCAGTCAAGGTAGATTATTAGTGATTCCTTAATCTTGTCCTGTCCTTTACTGCTTCTGTATCTTTACTATTTCACAAGGATAGAACACCATCTCCCACCATCATTTCTTCCTATCTTACTTTTCCTTAGCTCTATTACCATCTCTTTCATTAAGGACTGTATATCTTATTCTTTAGGCTACCTCTTATAGTTAATTTAAGAATATCTTATGCTGACAGAGTCAAACTGGGTGAGTGAGAGCAACTACTTGCTGAAACTCTACGACAAACTCCTTGAAATACCTCTAAAAAGAGAATCTGAACAAATTTTCGACTGGCAGAACCAACCCAGGACAAACTGGAAGGTCTAAGGGAAGGATTTATTGCATGGGGTTGGAGAAGCACACAAACTACAGACGACCACCATAGCAAAGTTGAGCAGGAAGCCCCTGGCAATCTGAAGCAGCAGTAGCACTGCGAAATCTCAAACATATCAGCCAAAGCTGGGAGTCCAGTGAAACTGAGAGAGAGAGAGAGAACCATAGAATCCCAGGAAACTGCAGCAACCACTCTTGAGATTATCAGCCCATAGATTAAAATGGCTGAAGGCTACCTACTTGAACTTCTGGGAGTCAAGATGGTGGAGTGATGGATAAATGCTCTACCCCACCCTTCACTGACCTTGAAAAACTTGATGAATATTTTCCCAGGAAAAATCCTGGAACAATGGGATCTGTCAAAGGTGTAAAAAGTCTCTTAACCCATGAGAGTAGGGAAATCACAGAGGGGGGGATCCCCTTGCTGTGGCTCAAGGGGACCAGTGCAGGGACAGAGCTGTCCTAGACAGTCTCACCTCAGGGAACCTGGAATGGATTCTGAGCCTTAGCGGGGTGGAAACACAATGGTCCACATCAGTCCACAGGTATGCCTCAGCACAGACAGTGAGATAGGGAAGACACTAGTGCAAGTGGGTTTCACTGATCACTAGGCCTGCCTGTGCTCAGAAGAGGAGATCTGCTTTGGCCAGACCACCTGTCCCCCACACTTAATGCTGCTAGCTCCAGGGTAACTCCAGGGAAATTCAGAAAGACTTTACCTGACCTCTGCTTTGGTACATCAGCCAGCTCAGCACCAAGTAAGCTATAGTGATCTAGCTTCTAGTTGAATGAACTAGGGGCCACAATATGCAAAACCACAAGTTTTAAGCACAAGAATGGTGGGACAGAGCCTCCGTGCCCCAGAAACAGAGATTCACTTAAAAAGTCAGGGAAAGAGTGATCATCATGAGCAAGTAGTTAACCAGAAAAGATAAGGCTATACAACCTTTCTATGGGGACAAGGACTAAAACACAATTACAAAGAGGTCAGCATTGTACTCCAATGTGAAACTGCGGAAGGGCTTACAAACTGCTCTCAAACTCAAAGAGTACTCTTGAAGAGCTCAAGAAGGATTTTCAAAGCTAAATTAGAGAGGTAGAAGAAAAATTGTCTAATGATTTTAAAAATATGAACAAAATAAATCACAGAAGAATTTAAAAGGAAAATTGGACTAATGGAAAAGGAAACACAAAACCTAACTGGGGAAATTGGACAAATGGAAAAGGAAGTACAAAAACTAACTAGAGAAAATAACTCCTTAAAAGGAAAAATTCAGTCAAACAGAATCTAAAGAATGAAAAGAGAAGAAAATATAAAATATCTAATTGGAAAAACAACTGACCTAGAAAATAGATCCAGAAAATAAAATCAAAGAATTATTTGCCAAATTAAGAAGTGTACAGTTCATCCCCCAGGGAGTTTTTAGAGGAAGAAATTAAAGCTGTTTATAGTCATATGAAAAAATTATCTAAATCACTGTTGATTAGAGAGATGGAAATCAAAACAACTCTGAGGTACCACATCACACCTACCAGATTAGCTAACATGACAAAACAAGAAGATGATAAATTTTGGAGATGTCAGAGAGTTGGAATACTAATTCATTGTTGGTGGAGCTATGAGCTGATCCAACTGCTCTGGAGAATAATTTGGAACTGTGCCCAAATGGCTACAAAAATATGCCTACCCTTTGACCCAGCAATACTGCTTCTAGGACTATACCCCCAAGAGATCATGAAAATGGGAAAGGATCTCACATATAAGAAAATATCTATAGCAGGTCTTTTGTTGGTAGTCTAAAACTAGAAACTGATGGGATGCCCATCAATTTGGGAGTGACTGAACAAGTTATGTTATATGAATATAATGGAATACAATTTTGCTATAAGAAATGATGAACAGGAAGATTTTAGAGAGACCTGGAGGACTGATATGACCTGATGATGAGTGAAAAGAGCAGAACCAGGAGCACTTTGTACACAACAAAACCCACGGTGTATGAGGAATTTTTCTAGTAGACTTAGTCTTTCATAGCAATGACATAAAAATTCCCAATAGATTCTTGATGCAAAACTCCTTCTACAATCCTGAGAAAGAACTATGGAATTGGATCACAGAATGAAGCAGATCATATTCTCTTTTGTTATGTGTTGTTTTGTTGCCTTTTGATTTATGGTTTCCCCCTTTCATTTTTATTCTTCTATACAATATGACTAAGGTGAAAATGCATTTAATATGAATGTTTGTGAAGAGCTTATGTAAGGTTACACACTGTCTCAGGGAGGGAGTAGGGAGAGAGGAGGGAATAGGGGAAATGAGGGGAAAAAAACTAAGATATATGGAAGTGACCGTAGAAAACAGAAAACAAATAAAATAATTTTTAAAAGGAATATCTTATTCAAAATATCTTGTTGAATATTTCAAAACAATCTATGTGGACCTTTTGTTTTATTAGTTAAGATTTTATTGGTGTACAGATATCTTGTCACTCATTTGACTAATACCAGAAGCACACATGGTCTTAGTAGCCTGAGACACTGAGTGGTTAAGTGATTTGTCTGGACTCATATAGAGAGTAAGTGTCATAGTTAGAATTGAACTTAGATTTGTGTGATTGAGAAACCAGATCTCTATTCACTTTATAAAACTACCATTCTAGTATTAAATATTATTGTCTATTTTCATCTTGTTTCCCCAGATTAGGTAATAAATTATTGGAAGACAGGATTTTCCTTGAATTTTTCCAGTATAAATCACAATGCCTTACACATAAAGACATTTTAGTTGCTTTGAAATGAAAGCACTGCAGGAACAGAAAACATTATATAAATATCAATGGTTTTATTATCTCAACCTTGTATCATCATTCATAATGAATTCTTGAAATCTATTCCAGCAGAGCAAAATTTTTAGTGGGTTCTGTGAATCTGGAAAGGAGTATATGACTGCCACTGTAGGTCTACATTAGCTGTGCTCATCCGTCATTTTTGAAGAAGACCATGATATCAGAGAAATGATGAGAGGACTTGCACTTGACTTTCTTTTGAGTAAGGGAGGGCTGTTCAAGGAAAGATTAGCCATCAAGTAATTTTATTTCCATACCAAACACAAGCTACTAAGGTTTGGAGGAATTGACTTCTACATAAATGGAGGAGGCCACATAGAGATAATATCATATATCCTTCAAATATCAAAGCAGAAGTTATTATATATCAGTTCATCCATGTCAGATGACCATAATTTGTGCCAATTATCCTTTCTATTAGCACCATACTGACTTTTTAATCTCTTTTTTAAGTTCTATCATATCACCAGTCACAGAATTAGAGACTTTGAAAAGTAATGTGCATGTGCATGGCAATGTGAAGCTGTGAAATATGTGTAAATCTTGCTATTCAGTCGATTTTTATTTGTCTCAATAACAAAATAGATATCTTGAATTCAAGAAATGTGCCATTTTTTTCTGGGTTTATTATTTTATTAGAGCATGGAGTTGTTTGCAAGGAAATTCTCTCCACCAAAGCCTATTACAGACTGCTTTACCAACCACTAATTCCTGGATTATTAAAGAGTTTCCTGGGAGAACTGGGAGGTTAAGTAATGTACCCACACTCATAGTAAGAATGAGAGAAAGGTCAAATGAACTCACACATCCTAGCTCTCAGGCTTTCACTCTGTTCATTATACCAAAATGTCATCTACTATATGTCTTATACCCTGTAATGCTTAAAATATTGTGATGCTCAATACTCATTTATTGAAATACAGGAAAAGTCGTTGAATGAACAAAGGCAGGGGATAAAGTTGAATAAAGGCAAGGGAAGTTTTCTTCTCTCTTTCTCACACTTTTCTTTGTCAGTCAACACTATTTTTCACTCTCTTCAAGGCCTCTTTGTCTCAGTTTGCTTTCTGTAATCATTTTCTTATCTTCAGACCTCACTGACTCCTCCTGTGTCATTCAAGTACCTCTAATTCTTTAACTTAAAGAGTATTTTGGAAATTTTAAAATGGAATGTATCTTTTCTATTCACTTTCAAGAATGCCAATAGTGCATGGGTAGCTGATGGATCCAATATGCTAAATATCTGGTTACAAAATAATATTCAGAACAATTATTTCATTAAGTAATCTGAAGCTATACGACCCACATTTTCTTGTTTTCAGGGCAAAGCTTAGTTTAAAGTCCATAAAAAAGAAAACACAGAAGAAAATCATGTGAGGTTTCTTAGATATAATTTCTAAAATCAAATTAACAATGGTAAATTTTTGAGAAATGTTTTATTTAATATGCTACTCCAAAGACATTGAAATGAATTTGTGGCATAAATATAGAAATATTGTCAGAAAGCATGAAGTATGATGTGTCCAACACTTATTAAAAGGAGGACAGCAATAACTAATGTGAATCACAGTTGAGATCTGGGACTTAACCACTCATTGTGAGGAATTATGTGCTTAAGTCTGAGATAATTCGCTGAAACTAGATTGAAAGAGTAAAGATTTTTTTTTTTCAGTTTGAGGTGGAAATGGGTCATTGAAAATATTAATACATTATATTCTTCCCTGACCCTCAGGTCTCTTTTGCAAGTAATCAGTTGTGGACTTTTCTTCCTATTGATATTTGGCTTTGCCTACATAATTAGCCTGTTGTGCATCACTTCAAATGCACTAGTAAACAAATATTTTCCATTTTTATGTGCCTTCAACTATTACATTGCAGTGAGTATATACTTTGATGCTGCTTCAGTTGAAAAGTATAAGCATGAGTTTGACTTAGTGGCACATTGAAGCTTTAGGTAAGAAAATAAAACTTTTCTTCCAAACTACTCCAGCTCATTCTTCCAAATAACAATATTTTGAAACATTTAATTTGTGCAATTTTAACTTTATAATGCTATGTTCCAAGAAAATTATGAAAGAAAATTAAAGAGCAATGCAGAGATTAAGCTCACTTCTGTCAGAAGCTAGCGTTATATAGTAGACAAAGACATGACCTTAGAATCAAAAATAACTAAGTTTGTGTCCTGTAACTGAAACACACTATATATGTCACTCTGGACAGTGGATGAAACCATTCTTTATGTGCTCAGTTGATAGTCCTTTCCCCTAGAGATTTCTTTCCATCTCCGTTTTATATGTACCTTTTTATGTTCATGTTGATTTCCCCATTAAAATGTTCCTCCTTTAAGAGAATAGATTATTTTTGCCACTCTTCATATCCCCAGTGCCATAGCACAGAATAGGCACAGTTGAAAAAAAATTTGATGAGTAACTGTCTGACTCTTAGTGCCCCTTGAGAAGAAGCTTCCTTTTTTTTTTTCCAATCTGCTTTTGTTGGAAAGTTAATTCACAAGAAGGCTCCTAAGCTAAAGAAACTCTAAGTGCTATTTTGTTAAAAAGAAATCCCTTGTAGTCTATATGAGTTATTTTGGAATTCACCATTCTCAGTTATTTCAGCAAAGACACTGGTTCTCCATTTCATTGGTGGCAGAAATAATGTGTGCATAATTTTATGTTGATAATGATGAGTAGAAAAAGAATAATGATAACAATTCATCTTTATGAATTATTTAAGCTTTTGAGGTCATCAGCGTTTTCTACCTCATTAACATCTTGTGATTATGTTCTGGGACTCTATGCTTATATTCAATGAGATGAGTTCTCAAGGTGCAGATAGGAGGGTGATCCTTCATCCCTCAAATATGTATGATAAACACTTTGCTGTAACAGAACTTTGACAATAGAATATGCCTCTGTTAAAGTGAATATTTTTATAATCATAATACAGTAATTAGTGAGATCTTTGTACGCTGTAGGTCAATTTTATAGTGATAAAAATATGTAACATAACCTGTAAAGGTCAACATTTTCCATATTAACACACTTATAAATAGCGTCTTCCATCCACAGATAAATGATTCTCACAACATGAGGCCTTTCTACTATGGTAGAACTTGACAGAAATTATACTTCACTGGATGATTTCAAGACCTAAGAGTAATCTTTATGCCACAGAAAGTCTTCACAGTAGGCATCTAGGTAACATAAGAAATAAGAGTTCTAGACTTGGCATCATGAATATCTTTATTCCAATCTTAACTCACACATTTATTATCATATCCTCTCCAAGTCACTTAAGCTCTCTGTGCCTCAGGTTCCTCATTTATAAAATATGAGGTTTGCATTTGATGTCCTCTTGATCATATGTCTTTCTGGAATAGTATAACATTAATCATCAATATCATTTCATTTACTAATTTATTAAATAACTATTATGTTCAGAGTGCATTTCTTGAGCAAAAAGGAATTAAAAAACTTTAGGTACAACATGATCCCTGTCATTAAATTATGCAGAGAGTTTATACTCTAGTGGTGTTGTGTGGTACATACACAAAGACCTCAATACAAAATAATACCTAAACACATAAAGAGATATTGAAAAAAGAGACATTCAAAGAAAAATAACTGAGTGAGAATATTGGGAAAAGCTTCATGTAAGAGGCAGTATTCGAACTAGGCTGTTAAGGATAACTAGGCATTCTGCAGAAAGTGATTTGAAAAATATTCCAGGGATAGGAAAGAAAGTGAGTAAAGCCCAGAATTAGGTGGAAAAAAAATTGTAGAAATGTACAAGGAATTCAGAGTAGATGAGTTGTGGAGAACATGGAGAATCCTGGGAAATAAAAGTGAAAATATAAGATGGTATGTGATAATAGGTGGCCTTGAATGTTAATTCAATAATTTAATTCAACAAAAATGTATCAAGTGTCTATAATTTACAAGGTACTCTTCTTGTTATTGGTGATGCAAATCTAAACTCTATACTAGAGTTCAAGAATTTTTTTTTTTATTTCAAGGGAGGGGTAGCTATAATAAAATAAGTATGCAAGTGAGAAAATACAAAATATTACTGAAGAGGGGTACAAAAGAATGTGTTACTTATTTGATGAGCCCTAAGGAGTCACTGAAGTATTTTATGCAGAGAAGAGAGTTGAAAAGAACTATTTATCAAATCAGTAATACAGAAAAGTATATGACAGTAAATTATGTAAGGGTTTAGGGAAAGAAACTGATTTGGTATAGAATGGTCAGATGTAGGACTTAAATAGAACTTAAAAACTGGATAATGTGTGGAAAGGTAGAGAAGAGAAGTGAGGGTCTTGAAAACAGCATGAGAAAAAATTGTCATTATAAGTACGATGATATTAGTGGAGATTGGATTGATAGGCTGGGATGAAATGTCAAAATCCTGAAGACCAAGTTGTGCTGTTTGTACTTTATCTTACAGGAAATGAGTAATTACTGTAGATGTAATGACATGATCAGATATGTTCATAGGTAAGAGTAGGCCAATTCATACTTATTGGTATTAGATGTAAGTAAAACTTGACTACACAGTGAAAAAGTCCTTTATCCATAATATTATTTTGCATGGGAATAACCCCATTCTAAATTCTTCCCATATAAAGATAATGCATATTGTAAATTCCATTAAAACTTTCACATTATATTTATTAAATTATCCATAATCACCTCAGATGATGGCAATTTTATTTTTACCTAACTTCTAAAAATACCCTCATCCATTCATTCTTTCAGTCATCCAATATTTATTGGGTTCTGTATCATCCTATAATTACTTATACAAGTCTTACCTCGTCTATTCAATGGTAAGTTTTATAAAGACAAACATAATGCTTTTCCCATATAATTACCTACATTCTCATGAGAATACTGTATAGCGGTTCTAATTCTAATTTCTGGACAAAATCTATATATTTATCAAATATTTTATCTTCAATTGCCTCATCTACCTGGTTGACATATGTATGAACTTCAGTTTATCAATGTCCTTTCTAGAATTATATACCTAGAAGCAAACACTGAACTCTGGAAGTAGTTTGAACAGGTAGCTGGGATTCCATTACCTTCTTAATTTTGAAAACTGGCTTTTAACCCAGGTGTAATTATATTAGTTTTCTTTCTTGTGTCATGTTATGTAATTTATTTATATTGAACTCATAAGTAAACAAAAAGCTCCTGCATTCTTAATGTGGGAGGTGCTGTCTAGCTACACCATTCTTCTTAAGTATATTGATTTTTTTTTAACTCAAGTGTAGAAAACTCTACAATTGCCAAGATTCATTGTGACTTATTTGATATACCCCATATTTCTAGGATGCTGAGATCTGTTGAGGTCCTGTCTCACTTGCACTGTGTTAGTTCCATATTCATATTACAGAAGGATTCTAATTGTGGTTTTTATCCAAGACATGACTAAAACAAAGTGGAAGAGGACTCTGGGAAGATAGCAGGGTAGGTCATAAAATTTCATGCTCTCAAGGTTTTCCTCCAAAAGAGAGATAAAAAGAGCCTATGGGTGAACATAGAGACATGAAAACAAATAAGAGTAGGGAAGATAGGCAAAGATGAGAAGAAAAATACCAGGACCAGATTCCCTCCTTGTGAAGAGTAAACACCGCCAGGCTAGGGTCCACTTTAACACCAAGAGAAGCAAGTTGTTTTAAAGAGGGGAAAGTGAATTTCCTCTTCTGGGAGCTATCATCTGTTTGGATTCACGGAGAGTACAGGAAACTCAGTTAAATATAGAAACACAACTATCTCTGTTGGCATTAGAAGGGGAAGGGGGAAAGAAAAGGAAAGTGAGGCTAAAAGGGAGGGAATGAGTAGTAAGGGAAAAGGGGACAAAAAGGGATGGGACTGAAAGAAAGGAGGGAATACTGAGGGAGGTGGTGCTAAAAAACTAAAGCTATTGGGGAGGGGAACGGAGAAGGGAGAACTAAAAACATAAACAAGGTGAAAGGGAATGGAGGAAAAGACAAACATAGTAATCATAACAGTGAATGTGAATGGGATGAACTCTCCCATGAAACAGAGAGGAATAGCAGAATAGATTAAAAACGATAATCCAACAATATATTGTTTACAAAAAAGACATTTCAAAAGGGGAGATACACATAGGGTAAAGGTAAAAGGTAGGGGCAAAATTCATTGTGCTTCAACTGATATAAAAAAAAGCAAGGGTAGCAATTCTAATCTCAGAAAAAGCAAAAGCAGAAATAGATTTAATCAAAAGAGATAAGGAAGAAAATTATGTCCTGCCAAAAGACAATATAGACAACGAAGCAATATGATTACCAAACACATGCTCTCTAAGTGGTATAGCATCCAACTTCTTAAAAGAGAATATAAGGGAGTTCCACGAAGAAAGAGAAAACGAAACTATACTATCAGGGTTTTCAGCCCCCCCCCCCCCCCCGAACTTGATAAATCTAACATCAAAATAAACAAGAAAGAATTTAAGGAGATGAATAGAACTCTGGGTAAGGTAGATGTTATAGATCTCTGGAAAAAATTGAATGAGGATAGAAAGGAATATAACTTTTTCTCAGTGGGACATGGCACTTATACAAAAATTGACCATTTATAAGGGCATAAACACCTTACAATCCAGTACAGAAAGACAGAGATAGTGAATGCATCTTTCTCAGATCATAATGCAATAAAACTTGTAATCAATGCAACCAAAGGCCATGGAAACATAAACCAAAAATCATAGGAAACTAAACAATCTAATCTTAAAAAATGAGTGGGTTAAACAACAAATGTTAGAAACAATTAACAACTTCATTGAAAAGAATGACAAAAATGAGAGCACCTACCAAATTTTATGGGATACTGCAAAAGCAGTTAGTGAAGTTTTTTATCTTTGAGTGCCTACATGAGTAAAACAGAGAAAGAGATTAAAAAAATCACACATGCAGCTGAAAAAGCTAGAAAAAGAACAATTTGAAAATCCCCAAGTAAATACCAAATTAGAAGTTAGACCAATTTCTCTAAAGAATATAAATGGAAAAATTTTAAATGAGATTTTAGCAAAAATAATAGAGCAAATCATCATGAGAATAATGCAGTATAATCAGGTAGGATTTATACCAGGAATTCAGGACTGGTTCAATATCATGAAAACTATTAACATTATTGATCATATCAAAAACGAAACCAAAAGAAACCACATGATTATCTCAGTACATACAGAAGAAGCTTTTGACAAAATACAACACCCATTCACATTGAAAACACTGGAGAACACAGGAATAAATGGAACTTTTCATAAAATAATAAGCAGTATTTATATAAAATGTTTAGCAAGCAGTATATGAAATGTGGATAGGCCAGGTTTATTCCAGTAAGATCAGGGATGAAACAAGGATGTCCATTATCAACACCATTATTCAATATGATACTAGAAGAGAAGAAAAAACTTGATGGAATTAGAATGGGCAATGAAGAAATTAAGTTATCACTCTTTGCAGATGAAGTGATGATATATTTAGGGAATCCCAGAGAATCAAGTAAAAAAAAAAAACTACTTGAAATAATAAGCAATTTTGGCAAATGGCAGGTTAAAAAGTAACCCCACAACAAATCTTCTGCATTTTTATATACTACTAACAAAGCCCAACATCAAGAGAAAGAAAGAGAAATCCCATGTAAAGCTAAGGTAGACCCTATAAAATATTAGGGAGTCTACTTGCCAAAACAAACACAGGACTATGTGAAAACAATTACAAAACACATTTCACACAAATGAACTCAGAGCTAAGTAAGTGGAAAAACATCAGTTGCTCATGAGGTGGCAGAATCAATACAATATAAATGACAATTCTACCTAAATTAATTTACTTATTCAGTGCCATACCATTCTCTGTGTCAGACAATTATTTTGTTGAGCTAGAAAAAAAATAATATGAAAATTCATGTGGAAAAGCAAAAGGTCCACATTATCAAGGGAACTAATGTAAAGAAATGCCAGGGAAGGTAGCCTAGCTCTATCAGATCTCAAACTGTATTATAAAGCATCAATTATCAAAACCACTTAGTACTGGCTAAGAAACAGAAGGGTGGGCCAGTAGAATATGTGAGGTATCCAAGGCATAGTAGTCAATGAATATAGCAATCTATTGTTTGATAAACTCAAGTGTTCTGTCTTCTGGGATAAGAACTCATTGTTCCACAAAAATAATTGGGAAAACTGGATAACAGTATGGCGGAAACTAAGCATAGGCCAATGCCTGACACATACACAAGAATAAAATAGAAATGGGTACATAATCTAGGTATAAAAGATTGACACTATAAAAAAGTTAATTGAGCAAGCAGTAGTGTATTTATCAGATTTATGGAGAAGGTAAGAATTTTTGACTAAACAAGAGAAAAAACATTATTAAATGCAAAATGGACAAGCTTTGATTACATTGAATTGAAAAGTTTTGCATAAACAAACCCAGTGTAACCAAGATTAGGAGGGAAGCAGAAAACTGGGAAATTTTTTGGCAGCTAGTGTCTGTGATAAAGACTTCATTTCTAAAATATAGAGAGAACTCTGTCAAATGTACAAGAATAATAGTCATTCCCCAATTGATAAATGGTCAAAGGATATGAGCAGGCAGATATCAGAGGAAGAAATCAAAGTTATCTATAGTCATATGAAAAAATGGTTTAAATCACTATTGATCAGAGAAATGCAAATCAAAACATCTTGTTGTACTGGAGCCAAAGGTCAGAATAGTCATTGAAAGAATCCAATAATCACCTCAGGAAAGAACAACAAGTTACATTACAGATAAATTTCAGAAATCTAAAGGTCAAGGAAAAAATACAAGTCACCAGAAAAAAAAAATTAAAATATCAGAGAATAATGATCAGGATCACACAAGGACTTACACCATTAAAGGATCAGAGGTCAAGGAATATGATATTCTATAGGGCAAAGGATCTAGGACTAAAACCAAGTACCATTTATCTGGCAAAATTAAGCATAATGCATTAAGGGGGAAAATGATCACTCAATTAAATAGAAGAATTTCAAACTTTCATATGAAAACCTGAACTAAACAAAAATTTGACCTCTAGCATCAAGACCCAAGAGAAATATAAGCTGGTTAAAAAGGGGGAAAAACAACAAGAATTCAACAAAATTAAATTGTTTACATCCCTACATGGGAAGATGATACTTGTATATCTTAAAAACAGTGTCACTAACAGTACAAATAGAAAAAATAAACATAAAGAGATTATGGGTATAAGGTGTATTTGAGGAAAGAAGAAAAAAATAAGGGATAAGAAAGAAAAGCAAAATGAGTGGAGAAAGAAAGGAGAGGTGGAATGGGGTGAGTTATTTCAATGAAAAGGTGAGAAAGACCTATTACAAAGGAACAGAAGATGGGCAAGAGGACAATACTTTCATTAGTATTGACTCAAAGAGGAAATGATGCACATTCAGACGAAAAATAGAAATCTACCTTACCTGACAGGGAAGTAGGAATGGAGAGTATTAAATAAAGAGGCAGAGTGGGGTAATAGCAAAAGGGAGGGCAGATCATGGGAGGTGGTAGACATAAGCAATCATTGGTGATGTAAGAAAGAATGAAAAGAGAGAGAGGTTAAGGAGGAGGAAGAATAGAATGGAGGGAAGTACACGGATAGTAATCATAACAGTGAATGTGAATTGGATAAACTCTCCCATAACACAGAAGTGAATAGCAGAGTGGATGAAAAGCTACTATCCCACAATATACTGCTTACAAGAGACATACCTGAAGATGAGAGATACCCACAGAGTAAAGGAAAACTTAGAAAGACTTGTACAAACTGATGCAAAGTGAAATGACCAGACCTAGGAAAACACTGTATAGGGTATCTGTGACATCCTTTGATGATCATCTATGAATGATTCAGTTTTTCTCATCAATGCAAAAATCTAAAACATGTTCAAAAGGCTATCCATATCTAGATAAAGAACTGATGGATTCTGAATGCAGATCAAAGAATTTTTGTTCACTTTATTCTTTCTCACTTTTTTTTTACTTTTGATATTTATTCTTCCACATCCATGATGATCCTATTTTTATATGATAGCATATATCAAACTACCTACTCTTTCCTGAAGGGAGTGGGAAGTGAGGAAGGGAGAAAAATATGGAACTCAAAATCTTATAAGAAATATTTTTCTTGATTTATAACTGTGAAAAAAATAAAATGCTATTTTATTCAAAAAGGATAAAGAAACTGAGGCATGCAGAGCTTAACAAAAGCAGAAGTAGTAGCAATAAGAACTTACTTGTTGAGAGTATTTAAGTATGGAGCTCTGAACATAAAACAATAAATGCTAGTTATTTCAGCTTGGGGGACAAAGAATATGTTACTAAGTCTGAAAGACACATGAACTGGGCTAGGACAACTGACCTCATTCTCATCTGTGATGCTTTTTTAAACTCTGGACATTATTTTTGTATAATATTCCTTTGCTCTTCCCTTTCAGCATAGAGCATAATCATAAATTCATGGAATCCACAGGTAGTTGTGTAAAACAACAGAAAAAGGTGAGAGTAAGAATTTTAAAAAGAGAAACTGAACCTCAGCTTGAGGGAAAAAGTTGTAGAAATAGTACCTTGCTAGTGAAAACCTTTGCTTTGCCCCTCTCCATCTACTTTGGTAGAATTGCAAAAAGTCAGGCAGTTTATAGACATTGGGGAAATGACCCCAGATCTATATTGGATTAGCATCTAAATGGCAGAGACACAATGAAAGGTGTGTACCTGGCAGCATGAGAAAAAGGGGAACTGAAGATTTGGAAGAAATAAAACTTCTTGAAAGTAAAGTCAATGACTGCTTTCATTTTCAGGAAAGACTAAGACAGGCTCTTTGTTGGTTAATTGCAGTGATGCTGTGGTAAGCAATCAGTTTATGAGGGAAAATCTATGAGTGAAAGCTTCTCCCTTGATTTGGACAGATGCGGTTCAACTGAATTTATGGGCTTTTGTCCTGTCCTCTGCTTAAGTCTTTTCCATGTCATCATGAAATGATGGCATGCTTGCCCACGTTCTAGATAATGGACAAAGATCTCATGTCTTCCCCGTCACCAATGGAGTGAAACAGGGCTGTGTACTTGCTCCCAGGCTTTTTAGTATGATATTTTCCGCCATGTTGACAAATGCTTAAGAGGATGAACATGGCATCAAGGTCAGCTACCATACTGATGGCAAGTTCTTCAATTTGGAAAGGTTACAAGCCAAGACCAAAGTTGGTGCATGATTTTCTGTTTGCAGATTATTGTACACTCAATGCAGCCTCTGAAGCTGAGATGCAACAAACTATGGATCAATTCTCTGCTGCCTCTGCTAATTATGACCTAATAATTAACATCAAGAAAACACAGGTGCTCCATCAGTCATCACCATGCCATCCATATGTGGAACCATCAATTACAACAAATGGAGGAGTTTTGAATGCTGTGGATAAGTTCACTTACTTTGGTAATTTACTTTCCAGGGATGGATGTACACACTGACAATGAGGTTGATGTGCACAATGCCAGAGCTAGCACAGCATTTGGGAGGCTCTGAGGAAAAGTTTGGGAGAGAAGAGGTATTATACTTGCTACCAAATTGAAGGTTTACAAAGCCGTTTTGCTGATCTCATTGCTGTATGCCTGTGAAACGTGGACAGTCTACCAGTACCATGCTAGGAAACTGAATCATTTCTATTTGAACTGTCTTAGGAAGATTCTGAGGATCACCTGGCAGAATAAGGTACCAGACATTGAAGTCCTTCCTCAGTTGAATTGCCAAGTATTCAAGTTATGCTTCAGAGAGTGCAACTCCGGTGGGCTGTCCACTTTGTTTGAATGCTAAATGTATGATTGAAAAAAAGACTGTTTTATGGAGAGCTTGCATGAAGTAGGTGATCACATGGTGGCCACAAGAAACAATACAGGGACACTCTCAAGGTCTCTCTCAAGAACTTTGGATTTGACTGTGCAACATGGGAGACACTGGCACAGGACTTCTCAGCATAGCATGCCCACATAAGAAAAGGTACTGTGCTCTCTGAGCAAAGCAGAATTTAGACAGCACAAAGTAAATGCAGGATAAACAAATTTGGGATATTTCACCCCAGATATTCACATGGACTATCTGTGCCCAACCTATGGTAAAGCATTCTGAGTTCATACTGGTCTGATCAGTCACAGTCGAACACACTGAAATTTCACTTTACAATGGTGATGTCATTTTAGTGCTTTTCGAAGATGAAGGACAATAACCAATCAACCACCAAGTTGTTGATATAGGGAATGTCAATTGAGCAGACTCAGACTGAGTGTTGTTACTAAACTGCTGTAATTTATTTCTACCATTTTATTTCATTTACAAGCATTTACTTTAATTAAAAATAAATGCAACAATAAGGGACAAATTAAAAAGTGAGTGAAATTGGAGCAGAAATCATGATATTTGCTGCTTTTGTTTTATAGATACCCAGTATTGAATACAGTATATGTCACAGGATGTGTATTTAATTGATCTTGTTAATTGTTTCATTTATTTTATTAGATGACAGACTTCTAGATTGATATGGGAACACCAACATGTACCATGAAAGAATGATTCAAGGAGTGACTGACAGTATTCTTATATTAGTCTCCAAGTTCCCCACATCAATCTCTTTTAGGGCACGAAGAAAAAATCCCATAGCTTTTGTCCCCCACCTCAAAATGGGCAGAGATTTGATTCAGAATCTGTTATTGTAGATTATAAGAGCCTAGATTTAGAGCTGAGAGTGACCTTGGTGACTGTTTAGTCAACCCTTTCATTATACAGATGAAGAAAGTAAGGAATAAAAAGTTTAAGTTATTTGCCCAGTGTCACACAAGCAGTAAATGGCAGTGCTACTGTTTGAACCAATGTCCTCTGACTCTAAATCCATCACACTTTTTTCCTTTACAATGTTTCCTCTCAGCTACCCACTGATGAATTGCAGGAACTTGAATTGCTTTGTTTGCCTTGAAAGTGGCACCAAAAGTTGACCTTACTTCCAGGCAATTTCAGTTCTGCTTCTTTATGTATGACTCCCTTTCTTACTATCGGGTATAATTATTTCTCCAATTCTTTATATGATAAGCTTTAGGAGTTTTTTTTTATCATGATTGAGCTTGTGGATTCACAAGAAAGATACATAAGACAGAATGTAGAAGCTGGGCTAAACAGGCTACCATTTTCCTTACCTCTTTACATTTAAACTCAGTCTCTTAAAAAGGAAAAAAAAAAACACACGTTCCCAATGTTTCTCATCACTCTCTTCTGGTCCAAAGCTAGGGATAGAATGACACCACACAGGTGTCATATCTGGCTTTATTTTATTCATTTTCCTTGTAAATAAATCCTGGAAAAAAAAACTATGATCTGTTGTGTATACCATCATGGGAGAATAAAAGTAGTAGGCACTACAACCAAAGTATCCAGAGAGAGTAGAAGGATTGAAGTAGTATGATACATAGGAATCTGGTGTGACACATCTTGGGAATGTAGGATTTAGAAAAAACTGTCTCAGGGACAAGGAAAACCAAGACAAAAGTTTGGAGATTGGTGAAGTTTTGATTACAGTATAGAGCATTCCTTGCATGAAAAGGACATAGTTTTGAAAGCTAAGGTTTCTTATCTTTAGCGGTATTCTGGATAAGTTCAGTTCTTATATGTGGACTCCCAACTGACAAATGACTCTCTTTTTGCCCTTGTACTTATCAAGAGGTGTGATACCCTCATTTGTGGTTACATAGGTGCCATGCAGCCAATGACAACTAATAATTTGGCAAGCACCACATCACAGATTCTGAGGATTTTCTTGTCCCTAGTTAATATAACACAATTCAATTCAATGAATATGTTTTAAGAGGCTTCTTAATCTTTTTTTTTGTTTTGTTTTGTTTTTTTCTGAATCCTGAATACAAAATAGTGAAGGATAAGACTGGTTGTTACTGGAATAATTTCCAAATTGTATAGTAATTCAAACCTCTGTATGGTAACCAGAAGTTAATTTCATTCTCCTTCTACTTCATTTATAAAGGGAAGAGCCAACATGGCATAGGTTACATAATCAAGTAATCTTGTTTTTAATGTTTATTTTCTGCTTTGAAATCAATCAGTACATAAATGCAAGGTAAATACAATATTTGTAATGAGATAGAAATGATAATTATTTATGTCCTCTTCAGTTAAAATGGAATGTTGCAGCTTTTAGGAGGTTGTACAATGGTATGAGTGGAGTGCATAGATTGAATACAGACACATTTACTGTCAAGGTTAATGTATCAACTTCAGGTAGTTGCTTTGCTCAATTTTGTCAAATATTTGTGACCTTCTATAACCATCTGAGACTGAATAAAATGGAAAGGAATTTAGTTAGAGTTTGCTGGGAATGTAAAGTGATACATTAAGTTTTTATTAAAGAAACTGTTTCTGAACCACCATGCTATAGTTTGTGGAATTATGCTCCTGGATAAACACAATTCATGTATACATGTATAGCTGAGAGAAGTAAATGTGAAGGAGAACTGGTGAATTGAAGCTTTGATTCAAATAAAACAAGTAATGCAGATTATGTGTAATTTTTAAAAATGGATTTATTATAGTATATGAGATAAAGAGAAAAGCTCTTGCTTCTCAATATTCATTTTTAAGCTCCTATACAATGCTATAATTCCATGCCCATTTTAGTCAACAAAATTCAGTGTGGTTATGATTAATTTCAAAAGCATATTGGTATAGGGTTATTATTAGGTTATTTTGTTAATGCACAATCTGTCATGAAAGCCTTGAAGTGGAAATAGAGCAGATGCATAGCAAGTGCTAATTGAAAATACCTTAAATCATAAGTATGTTAATATTTTCATTTTATTTCAGGGAGAATATTACAAAATTAAAGTATTTCATTCATATTCAAGTTAACTGTATATAGTTTTCAACAGAGTAGATTAATGAAAAAGTAACTTGTTGCCCTCTAATATTTTCACATGATCTTTAAAATTGAGAAGAAACAAGCTTAATTGTTTAACTATCCCAGTGGGGGAGGGGAACTAGTTTATAGAGATGGAACTAGTTTATAGAGATGCAGCCTCATCTTCAGCAGGAAAATATTCTATTGTTTTCAACTTTCCTGTTAATAAAGAACATTTTATTTTTCTTGTTCTCATCATGTTTGGCAATTACGTACACCTTATCTGACTGTGAAAATGGTTACATCCACAAAGAATGGCATGAAGTGGAAGTGAAGTGGATACTAATTTAATTTGACCTCTTTATATAGCCATTCAAACAATTCAGTTCACATAGTTGAGATTGCAGTCTAAAAGTTGTGCAATTTGGTTTAATATTTGTGAGACCTGCGGGATACAAAAGACTGGGTTATGTCCCAGGAAATTTACAAAGTTTCTTTAGAATTTGATCTCTGTTCTCCTAGAGTTTAAATGGGAGAAAACATATCTATACCTAAAAGTAAAATAATGTGATAGTGCATTACATGATACTTACAAAACTGAATGTGTAAGCTATGAAGAGAGAAAAGAAAGGCTGTTATAGAACCTAGAAATAAGGGACAGTCTCTTGGAACTCTAGTATTTCCATGTGACTTTGTTTTAGTAGAAATTCAATAGACAAAGGGAAGATGACACAAGAAGCATGAATCCGGATATAGGAAAGCAGAAATATTACTAATGCTACAGAGTGCTTAAAAAATTAAAATCTAAAGTGACTAGGAAGATGATGAAAAAGAAAAAAAAGTTAGTAAATGCATTAAGAAAGTGTATCCAAGAGGATACAGAAGCAGCTAGATGGTATAGTTGATGGAACATTTCTCTTGAAGTGAGGAAGACTCATCTTCCTGTGTTAAAATCTGTCCTCAGACAGTAGCTATGTTACCCTGGATAAGTCAATTAACCCTATTTACTGCTGTTTCCTCATCTGTAAAATGAACTGGAGAAAGAAATGGAAAACCACTCAGGTACCTTGGCCAAGAAAACCCCAAATGGGGACAGGAAGAGTTGGATACTACTGAATAACTGAACAACAACAAATTCGAAATGAATCAGAGCTCCATCTTCCTAAATGTGGTACATATATCAGAATAAATTGTGATTGAAAATGATCCTTTGGATTTTGTCATTAAGATATCATTGAGACTTTTGAGAAATACTAGTAGAGTGGTAGGAACAAAAATCTAATCATGAGAAGCTGCAGAGAATATAGATATTGAAAAACTGATATGATCAGTTAAATCAGGTAAATTTTCAAGTATTTTACTAATTGGGTGAACAGATATAAGATAGTATCTGAATGATGTTAGAAGTTTCAAGGCAACTCTCACTATCAGTCCAGATTATCATGTTTTTAGCAATTTATATTCTCAGAAAGTTGCCCAGGAAACTGAGGATTTGTTACTTGATCAGAGTTACAGAGGCAGTATTTGTCAGAACACAGGTCTTCTTTAGCCACTAAATCACACCTATATCATTCAGCTAGTCAGTCTATGACATGATCACAAGGTCCTGTATAATCCTGATAGTCTTTTCCTGGTAACTTTCCACTTTAATAATCTTCTCACTAAAATGTGGTGTTAAGTCCTTGATACAAAATTCCGGATATTCCAGATGTGTTCTGATCAGGGCAAAGTACAAGTGGATACTGTGAGACATTTATTACTGCCATGGGTGGCGTAAGTTTCTTTGACTGCTCTGCTACAATACTGAGTCACATTGAGCTTCCTAGGCACTAAAATCAAAGAGTCTTATTATGTCCTTTTATTAAATGCAATTCAATCTGTTATCTAATATATTAGATTTTCACTCCTACCTTCCCATTTTTTTTTCAAATGTGATAAGTATATTACATATGGTATCAAGTCATTAATAAAAGTGCTGAACAGTAAGAGGATGATGAAATACCCCTAAGGAATTCCACTGGTGGTCACCATCAGTGTTGTCATTTACTCATCTTTAACTCTTCATTCTCTTTATCTAATCAGTTCTCAAGTCTTATTGATTCTTCCTCTGCATCATCTTTAAGATGGATCTCATTCTCCCCTCTTATATAGTTACCATTTAGCTATATAACTCAGATCTTCATCTTATCAATCAGATCATTATAACAGCCTCTGAATTAAAGCCCACAATTCTAGAATCTCCTGCCTCCAATTCACTCTCCACAGAACTTCCAAGATACTATTTCTAAAAAACATCTTTTTATATCAGACCTACCGTCTAGCACAGTCTCTTTTACAATGCATATTCTTAATAGGTATTCATGGATTTCCATTTCATTCATTTGGAATGCTAGGCTTAATATGTAGCATATTTCCAGAAATGACTTATAAAGAATTAATTTCCTAAAAGAATTACTCAAGAATGTATATAGTCACGAAAGATCTGAGCTAATGATATATTAAGAGTAAGACATAATGAATAGCTTAATTTCTTTTCTGAGACCCATATATTATCATTATTATTATTATTATATCCTATATTAAGGTTTGTAGCTCATGGGTAGATCCTCTATGGAGGAATCCTACAAGGAGAGAAATAAAATTGCATTGGATGGGAAGATATAGATGAGATGAAATCTCTGTTCTTGGGAGGAGTACACACATTGATGAGATAACAGATTCACTGAAGCATTGAAATATTGACCCCATCACACAAATATGCTAGGTAAATTTTAAGGTTATATAAGAGAAAATATGTGAATTATTTTCATCCAATCTGTTTCTACATTCAGTGTGAACAGGATCTAATGAATCAATTTCCCTCATCACCATTGGTTTCATTTCTGAAGTGTGTTCACTTCTAAAATTTCTTCAGGGCACTTAAATAATACCTCATCTACTTAATAAAGTTCTCAAATCTCCAAATTAGGACTTTAGATTTTCTTATGAAAACTTAAAAAAAATTACATGAGTAAAAGGTCTGTCTTGATCTAGGAGGTGTTACAGAAGGAAGAGATTAAGAGCAATAATACATAAGCATTTTTGGCAAGAAACTTCTCCAACTTTGCAAACTATTATTTCAGTATATTACATTCTTTAATGAAAAAAGCTGATATGTCTCATGATATGTCTGTTTCACAGAGGCTATTGAATTATTTATGAACTCAAGATATCTGACTGATTTTAAAATGCCTTAAAAGTTAGAGTAGTGATTTTACTTAATCTAAATATATAAGAATTTCTTTTTACAGAGAAATTATTTAGTTAAGATCTTTACTAATCTTAAAATGCTTTTTAAATGCAGTGAATTAAAAGTTGAATGTTAGCTATAATTTCAAAAATGAAGTGTATTTTTCACTGTTTCTTTAATGGTTCACTTACAAAGTTTCTCATAAGACAAGACTGACTAGAAGGTAGGTATTCATTGACAAAAATAAAAATTATTACCAGCAACTATCGTCATCAAATAACAAAAAAGAATGAATAAGAACAAATCTACTGACTTATTTGCCATGAAATGTCTAACATTTGGATTTAAAAAAAAACACTATTTTATATACAGAGAGATAGATAGATATATGTATATTTATATGCATATATATGCATAGAAAGAGAAACTCTGAAAATTTTAACTCTACATAGATCAATACATCTATTTTGATATTGATATAAACACTGTCAATCTCTATTATCCATATCCTCACCTCTCTATGTCCACCCATCTGTCTTTACATCTACATATCTATCCATCTCTTTATGTCACTATATAAGAAACTGCAATTTCCATATATCAGGGAAATTCCCTGGCAAGCTAAGCTTCACAAGCACATTCCATATAGTTTGATAATATTTCCTTGAATTGAATACATATTCCATATACACATTCTATATAGTTTAACATTTTATTGAAATGAACATAGTATAGTGTTTCAATTTTATTCTCATTATGAACCATACTAACTTTAGTTATTTAAGCACAACACATCCATATATCTATATTTTAAGTTTCTGCTAGATAATGGCAGCTTTCAATTCATCTATTTTTTTCACATATAAATCTATTCTTTGCTTATTAATGTTGCTGAATGAAATCATTGACATTTATACAAGTAGAAATAATTATTTTTAACTAGCCTTCCATTTGTTCCTTTATCAA
The DNA here is from genome assembly GCA_023548195.1 of Bettongia penicillata ogilbyi. NCBI lineage: Eukaryota > Metazoa > Chordata > Mammalia > Diprotodontia > Potoroidae > Bettongia > Bettongia penicillata. Next base: position 1,073,658 of record JAJHZJ010000350.1, on the reverse strand, counting down.
GTTGAATTACAAAAATATTCTTATTTATATTTATTTTGCAGTAGGGTTATTGTATTTCACATACAGGTAATAGAACTAGCTCAGTTGTATTCTTATTCCATGATTTTATCCATATTATTGGCTAATCACAATGTGTGGAAGTCCTTTATTAGTAGGGATTTTCTTTATTTTATTCTTTGTACTTATGCCCCTAGTAAATAATATAATGCCTATAAGATAGCGGGCACTAAATAAGTACTTGATGTTTATTCATTTCTTATCATTATTCCCTATTAAGTTCATAATAGCTGCCTCATTTTCCCCAAAATTAATTTATTTATATTTTAAGTTTTCAACAATCATTTCCATTTCTCCCCTTTTCTCCCTCTGCCTTCCCCAAGACAGCACACAATCTTATATGGGATATACACATAGATTCCTATTAAACACATTTTCACATTAGTCATGTTGCATAGAAGAATTAAAATGAGAAAAACAAAATATAACATACAAAAGAGAAAATAGTCTGCACCATAATGTGTCTTGACTCTACACTTCTTTCTCTGGAATTAAATATCATAGTGCATCATGAGTTCTTTGAAAATGTTTTAAGCCCTTGGATTGATGGGAAGGGCTAAGTCTATCAAAAGCAGTCCTCTCACATTGTGGCTGTTACTGTGTAAAATGTTCTCTGGGCTCTGCACACTTCACTCAGCATCAACTCATATAATTTTTTTCCCAAGTCTTTCTGAAGTCTGGCTCTTTGTTATTTCCTATAGCAAGAATGGAATACAAGAGTATTCCACTACATTCATATGCCACAATTTTCTCTGTCATTCCCCAGTTAATGGGCATCCCCTTGATTTCCAGTTTTGGGCCACCACAAAAACAGCACTATGCACATTTTTGTACATGTGAATCCTTTTCCCATTTTTTATGATCTCTTTGGGATATAGCCCTAGCAGCACTATTACTGGGTCAAAGGGTACACACCATTTTATAGCCCTTTGGACATAGCTCCAAACTGCTCTACAGAATGGTTGGATCAGCTCAGAGCTCTACCAACAATGAATTAGAGTTCCAATTCTTCCACCCATTCTCCAACGGTGATTGTGGTATTTTCTCTTTGACCTGGTAATTTTTTTTTTTTTTTTTTTTTTTTTTTGTAATTTGGCTGCAATATTCCTTGGAATTTTCAGTTTGAAATCTCTTTCCTGAGGTGGTAGGTGAATTCTTTCACGACTATTTTACTGATTCTAGGATGTCAGGGCAGTTTTCTCTGATGATTTTCTGAAGCATCCTGTATGGGTTATTTTTTTTTCTCATCCTGGAGTTCAAGTAGACCAGTGATTTTTAAATTGTCTCTCCTGGATCTGTTTTCTAGGCCACTTGTTTTTCCAACGAAGTATTTTACGTTTTCTTCTATTTTTCATTCTTTTCTTTCTGTTTGACTGACTGTTGACATCTTACAGAGTCATTAGTTTCCACTTGCCCAAATTTAGTTTTTAACAAGTTGTTTTCTTCTATTAGATTTTGTATCTCCTTTTCCTTTGTGCCCATTTTAGTTTTAAGGAGTTTTTCTCTTTAGTGAGACTTCATGTCTCTTTTTCCATTTTGTTAATTCTACTTTTTAAGTTATTTTTTCAAATAGTCAATTCTTGTCCTTCCTTTTCCAGGCTATTTACTCTCTCCTGCATACCTCTCATTTCTTTTCTCATTTTTTCCCTGTACCTCCCTAATTTGATTTTTGAAATAGTTCTTGAAATCTTCTAAGAAGGCTTTTTGGGTAGAGATCAGTTCATATCCCCTTTTGTGGGTTCAGATGTGGGTATATTGACAGTATTGTCTTTTTCTGAATTTGTACCTTGGTCATCTTTGTCCCCATAATGAAAATCTATGGTCATTGTCCATTTCTGCTTCTTGTTCCGTGTGATTGTCTAATTTCTGGCTTTCAGAGTTGAGATCTCCTGCCATAGTTCAGGGGGCACTGATGCAAGCTTCTTGTACTGGGAACATGGGACCTGGGCACTGGCTTTGTGTACTCAGACCTCAGGTGCTGGAACTTGGAGGTTGAAAAGGTCTTGTAGCTTCCCTGGTACTGTGCTGGGGTCAGCAACAATAAAGTTTTCCAGGTTGGATTTTGCAGTTTGACCCCTAGGGTATATGTAGTCTCGCAGGCTTGGAGCTATGCTACTTGGAGTTGTACTTCTGGGAGTTATTACATATACTTAATTAATTACTTTTTTTAGAACAATGAGGCCATTTATTCATTCATGGCAGAGTTAGAAACTAGTCTAACTGCTGTCGTGTTTGTCATTTCTTTCTTTCCTTCTTAATAAATAATTTAAGATTTTCAATTTTCGACACTGATTTCCACAAGAATTTGAATTCCAAATTTTCTCCCCATCTCTCTCCCCCACCCACCCAAGGATAGTGTGCACCTCTTACACCCCTTCCTCCATTCTATCCTCTCTTATATCATGCCCCCTTCTTACATCCCACTCCTCTCTATTTTTCTGTATGGCAAAAAGATTCCTATATTTCATTTCCTGTACATCTTATTTCCTAGTTTCATGCAAAAACGAGTTTTAACACTCATGTTTTAAAGCTGTGAGCTCCTTAGTCTCTCCGTTTCTCCCTCTCCACCTATCCTCATTGAGAAAACAAGCAATTTGATATGTCATACATGTGTAACAATGCAAAACAGTTTCATAAGTTATGTTGTTAAAGACTAACCACATTTCCCTTTGCACTATCCTGCACTCCATTTACCCCATTTCCTCCCTTGAGCTGTCCTCATGCAAAAATGTTAGCTTTTGATTCTCCCTTTTCTCAATTTTCTGTGCCTTCTTTCATCTTCCCTCTCCTACTTCCTTCCCTCATGCCTCCCTACAGGGTAAAGTATGTGTGTTATTCCCTCCTTAAGCCAAATTCCATGAAAGTGAGGCTCACTAGTTCCTTTTCATCTCCCTCCCTTCCCCTGTATTGTAAAAGCTCTTTCTTGCATCTTTTATGTCAGTTGATTTGCTACATTCTACCTCTTCCTTACTCTTACTCCTAATACATTCCTCTCCACAGTAAATTTTACTTTTTAGGTATTCTCCCTTCATATTCAACTCACACTGTACCCTCTGTCTAAGTATATACACATATACATATGCATATATAGTATACACATACGTACACGTGCACACATATGTGCATGTATGTGTATGTATATGTTTATATAACTATATATACACATATATGTGTGCATATCTCTATCTATATATTATATTACATATATACACATACATATATGTATATGTGTATGTGTGTGTGTGTGTGTGTGTATATATTCCATCTAACAACCTTAATACTGAAAAAGGTTTCCTGAGTGACAAATATCATCTTTCCTTGTAGGAATGTAAACAGTTCAGCTTTAATCAGTCTTTTATGGCTTCTCTTATCTATTTATATTTTCATGTTTTTCTTGATTCTTATATTATTTGAAAGTCCAATTTTAAATTCAGCTCTAGTCTTTTCAACAAAAATTCTTGAAAGTTCTCTATTTCATTTTTTTCCCTGAAGTATTATATTCAGTTTTTCTGGGTAGATGATTCTGGATTTCAGTCCTACCTCTTTTCCCTCTAGAATATCATATTTCAATCCCTTCAGTTACTTAGTGTATAAGATGCTAAATCCTGTGTTTTCCTTACTGTATTTCCACAATAGCTGAATTGTTTCTTTCTAATTGCTTGCAATATTTTCTCCTTGATTTAAGAATTTTGGAACTTGGCTGCAATATTCCTGAGAGTTTTCCTTTTGGGGCCTCTTTCAGGAGGTGATCAGTTAATTCTTTTAATTTCTATTTCACTCTCTGGTTCTAGAATATGTGTACAGATTTCCTTCATAATTTCTTGGAAGATGAAGTCTAGGCTCCTTTTTTGATCATGGTTTTCAAGTGAATCAACAAATTTTAAATTGTCTCTCCTGGATCTATTTTCCAGGTCAATTGTTTTTTCAATGAGATATTTTGCATTATCTTGTATTCTTTTCATTCTTTTGGTTTTATTTTATAATTTTTTGATTTCTCAAATAGTCGTTAACTTCTATCTGCTGTTTTCTAATTTTTAAAGACTATTTTCTTCACTGAACTTTTGGACCTCCTTTTCCATTTGACTAATTCTGATTTTTAATGCATTCTTTTCTCATTGACTTTTTGGACCTCTTTTACCATTTGATTTAGTCTATTTTTAAATGTATTGCTTTCTTCAGCATTTTTTTTTTGGATCTCGTTTAGCAAGTTATTGACTCTTTTCTCATGATTTTCTTGCATTTCTCTCATTTCTCTTCCCATTTTTTCCTCCACCTCTCTTACTTTATTTTCATAGTCCTTTTTATGCTCTTTGATGACCTGAGGTCATTACATATTTTTGGTGGGAGACTTTGGATGTAGGAGCCTTGACCTTGTTATCTTCCCCCAGTTGCACATTTTGTTCTTCCTTTGGTTGTATGTATGCTTTGATCTTCCTCCTCTGTGAAGCACTCTTTGGCATTCATGTGTTGAGAAATCTCAAAACCCTCAGCAGCAGCCCATGATTCATTACTATGAAGTCTACTCCAGTCCTGCCTGTTCCACATGACCCACTGAGGTACATTCCACTCCAAGTGCAGTGCAATAGACCCTTCCTGTTGTCCTTCCAGGTCGTCTTGGACTGGAAATCTGTTTGGTTCTGTCACCTTGTGGTTCCTATTGCTCTAGAATTTGTTTAGAGCCATTTTCTACAAGTATTTTAAGGGCCTTGGGTGGAGACCTCCTGCAGATCCATGCTGCTCTTCCAGCATCTTAGCTCTGCCCATTAATTGAATCTGAAAGAAAAAAAATTCTCATCACAAACATACATAGTTTACCTGAGAGAAATGATTTTCAATAATCAATAATTTGGGAAAATTCAGACATCTCTCTTTCTTTAAATTTCTGATTTTAAAGTTTAGTCTCTTGAAAAACATTGTTGATAATGAGGTTGGATTGAATTTGGAGCATGCATTCTATAAATAGGTGGCCCAAGGCTGGGGATATTCTCATTACAGAGACAGTTTCTCTGTCCAAAAGTGACAGCATGTCACTCTCAGTCTCTCATTTTAATATAGCCCATTTACCATTGTGTTAAGCAATGAGAGTTGATTATCACACTTCTTTCAAAAGAGCACATATGGCCTGAAACTGCCACCAGGATGGTCTTTGAGAAATGAGGAAATGATCATCCTTTCATTAATAATGGGCTAGTCTTATTAATAAAATTATTAAATTACCTAGAAATTATGTCTCTTGAATTTATTTTAATCACCACATAGCAAAGTAAATTTTCACTTGTCCCATGTCTTTTTATACATCTTCCTTAAAGAAGTCACCTGTCATGCTACTAAAGATCTTTACATGCTACTTTTTTTCATATTTTGTGGATACTATTGTAGTACTCAGGTTCTCAGAATGCAATCCCTCAAAATACTGTATGAAGGGTGCATATCTTTTTGTAGTCACTCATGTACTTGATGGAATCATTTTCCCATTTTTAGCATGTTAATCATTACCATGACTACCACTACTTATTCCAACCCATGTACAACGTTCTTTTGTCAATATGATCATATTTTTTCTGATTTTTTAAGAACAGGAACTAGACTTGTGATTTCATTCATGTAGGGATTTTCCAGGTGAGGAACCTGTCTCTACTAATGCAAGTCAGCATCTTCACTATAACGTATGCTTTTAGGGAATTCCCCAGTCATCAAGAGATTTTAACTTTCTCTAAGTCATAAAGCTAGTACATATCACAGGTAGGACAGGAATCCAACTGTTGGGTTTACAACTTAGAGAAAGTTAAAATCTCTTGATAACTTTCTAGCTCTATTCCATACTTCTCCCATGATCTTCTGAGGTCATCAGGAAGATAATCTAAAAACACTGGAAAACATTATTTAATTTTAAGGGAAACTTTTGAAAATGTAACCTAGTTGTATTGAAATGCATACTGAGGATATGAAAAGCCTGGTTTCATTATTACTGTTGAAACAACTTCTGATTTACTCATGAGTTATGGATAGATTAGACCAGGTAAGAACCGTGTATCATAACAAGAAAAGAATTACTTTATTTAGTTTTATATTTTTGAGCTGTGAATGTTATCATGACAATCATTTTATCTTATACCTGTTCCCTAAATCTCAATTAATATTTAAAGTACTATGTAAAACAATTTTGAAATTCAAATCAAACTTGTCTAAATCATTAAGTTTGAAAGAAATTGGTTTCTTTTCAGTACTTTATAAAACTACTTTATAATTTTTTTTTTTGGCCAGAATAACATGTTCCTTTAGACGTTGCTCTTTTTCTTAGTCACAACAGCAGCTGTGTATCTCCTACACTCAGAAAGCACTGAAATAAATGCAGGTGCTCAAGGTAGCAAATGCAAATGATATCAACTCCTTAATTGACTCAGTGTTTAATTACAAGTATATTCTTTAGTTTTCTGTTTGCATTATTAGCAATGCCTTATAAAACAGATGCAGAGCAAGAGTTAAGTTTTTAGAACAGTTCATGAATAATTCTTTCATTAAGCTTGTCACTACTGACAGAATTTAAGTCCATATGTTCACAACTTTCCATGATCTGCTTAGAAAAGTATACCTCAAATATACATACATGAATAAAATATGTATGAGAAGTAGAAAGCTAAAAATAGTTGGCATAGATCTGATTACTAGACAGAAAAGTCAAAACAACATATTTCTCCTTTCTTTGTCTTTGTCTATTGGTCTGTCTCTGTTTGTCTGCATCTATCTTTGCCTTTCTTTGTCTACCTGTACCTCTTTGTCTGTTTCTCTATCTCCCCTCTGGGCCCCTGTCTTTCTATGTGTCTCTCTCTGCCTCTATATTTTCTCTGCCTCTCTCTGTGCCTCAGTATGTATCTCTATATCAACAGGAAAAAAAAATATTTTATCTCAAACTAATGTTCTCATTAACAGATATTGTCATCATGGTCCTATGTGTCATGATGGCGACATAGCAGGTGAAAGCATGGAAGACTTTTTTTTTTTAATGCATATGTATTTTTGTGTTTGTGCCTAGTAATAAAATGCAATAAAAGACAAAAGAGAAAATTAAATCTCAACACATGAAATATCATTGGTAATAACAGATTTCTAAATCAAATTTTAAATTCCCTTCCCCTTTTTCCCAAAAACTATATACAGGTTAAATTTTTTTTTAATTTCTAATTGTTATTCATAGCATACTTATAATATGTACAAGTAAAATATCTTCCAGTTTCCTCATAATAAAAAAAAAAATTAGCAGTACTAAAGTAGTGAGAATGAATTTTCAATACATTAGCTGTGTGATATAGTCGACAGGGTTAAACTTACAGTTAGGAAGTCTTGTGTTTGTGTCTTACCTCAGACATTTTCTAGTTTTGTGCCAGTAAACAAAGCATTTAACCTCTTGAGATGAAGTTTATTCCGCTACAAAAAAGGGGATCATAATGATGTTCTTGTGGGGAAAAAAAGTTCGTGAATCCCAAGGGATTCAGTTATTACTATCATACAGTAATATTAATTGCTTTTGTGACAAATGGACTAATATTTGTGTAACAAAACATAGAAGTTCATTTTTAATTCTACCAGCAACAATAAGAAAAGCTTACCATCGTTCTGGGTTAATGGTTTACTTAGGGATTAAACTTGCTTTTCTTGTCCTTAAGAGGCCAAGTGAGAGGTGATGACCGACATTTTCTGAGAAGCAAACAGTGTATTTTATGGGGTGAAAGCTTCATAATGATTACAACTACTGAAAAGTACAATAGGCTCTGTCAGGAGTTCTCCTTCACTAGAGAGCTTGAAATGAAAGTTAAGGGACTACTTACTGAGAATATTGTAGAGTGAAATCTAATGAAGGTATATAGGTGGACTGGAGGCCATCTGAAGTACCTTCTAACTCTGAAATTGTGATAATATTACATTTCTTTCTTTAAAGATATTATTTCATTGAGAATAGGTAAATAACTATCAGAAGAAGAATAAATTAATAAATTGGGCTAGGACAAAATGTATAACTAAAAGAAATTTTCACTGATAATTTAAAATTTAAATTCTTTGCAAGTAGGATCTAAATATCTAGCTCTCCCAATTGTCATTGTTACCCCTTAGTTCAAAATCTCATTACCACTTATTTGAACTATTTTTTTTAATTATACTATTTCAATGTAGCATAAGTGATCTCGTCTATTTCAGACTTCACTCAATTACCAGACATTTTGATCTAGAAAACCTCTTGTATTTCTGCTTATTTTCTGCTTTTATATATGGATATTCTCTCAATTCATTATTAAAATGGTCTTTTGTGTAATTTTCATTTGGTGATAAGGAGTCAAGCATGCTGGCATAAGTTTGAATTACACTTCTCCTTTAAAGGATGACCATCAGAAAAATGGCTTTTTGATCACCTTAGACAACCAAGCATTTAGAGGGTACAGAGGATACACAGGTATATAATCTGGTACCTGTGTCTTTCAGATGAGTACAGAGCAATAATTCTAATGGTGCGATTTCCTACTTCCCAAAACACAAACATTATAGTCTCTCTTGGAGATGAGTGGGCAAGGTGTCAAGGATATCCTTAATATTACAAACACACACACACACACACACATACATACACAAGCATATAATTCCTCTAGAATGTATAAATGTCATACTATGACCACCCTTAGGGGCAGAATCTGTTTGTTTTTGTCCTTTTAATTCTTAAGGCCTATTGATATTTTGTACTTATTTTACACTTATTTACAGATTATTTCCAAATTGTTAAAAGTATTGCATAGCAAAGGAAAATATTTAACTAAAGCTAATACTTTTCCCAGTTGATAAACGATTAAAGAATATGAACAAGCAATTTTCATATGAAGAAATTAAAGCTATCTATAGTCATATAAAAAATGCTATAAATCACTATAGATTAGAGAGATGAACACTGAAATAACTCTGAGATACCACATCACACCTATCGGATTGGCCAACATGACAAACTAACATGATGACAAATGTTAGAGAAGATGTGAGAGAGATGGAACATTAATTCATTGGTGGTAGAATGGTGAGCTAATCCTACCATTCTAGAGAGCAATTTGGAACTATGCCCAAAAGGCTACAAGGGTTGCATAGCCTTTGACCCAGCAATACCACTTCTAGGATTGTATCTCCAAGAGATCAGAAAAATGGGAAAGGGACTCACATGTACAAAAATATTTATAGCAGCATTCTCTGATGGCCAAAAACTGGAAATCAAGGGGATGCTCATCAATTGGGGAATGACTGAATAAACTGTGGTATACGAATGTAATGGAATACTATTGTGCTATAAGAAAGGATGAAGAGGAAGCATTCAGATAGACTTAGAAAGACTTATAAGAACTGATGATGAGTGAAAGGAACAGAACCAGGAGAACTTTGTCCACAGCAAAAACCACAGTGCGCAAGGATTTTTTCTGGTAGATTTAGAAATTCATTGCAATAGAAGGACTTAAAACATTTCCAATGGTCTCTCAAGGCAAAATGCCTTCCACATCCAGAGAAAGAACTATGAAATTAGATCACAGAATGCAACACATCAATTTCTTTTGTATTACATTGTAGTTTGTTTATTATTTCTCCCATTTATTTTAATTCCTCTATGCAACATGACTAAGGTGAAAATGTATTTAATAGGAATGTATGTGTAGAACTATATAATTGCATGCTGCTTCAGAGAGAGAAAGGGGAGGGATGGTGGAAGGAGGAGGAGGAAGAGAAAAAATAATCCCAGTTATGTGGAAGCAATTGTAGAACACTGAAAACAAAATAGTAATAATAATCGTAAAATGAAGCTAATGCTACAGTGATATGATCGGAATGTAATGCTATATTTCCCACATGTAATCCACTTCTCTATTTTTTTTAATTATCAGCACCAAGCAAAATACTTCTTTTCTCATAGGAAGCTCTTAACAAATATAGTATTCATTTAATTGGGTAGAAAACTCATTGTAAGCATATTCATTGTTTGTAATACATATTACTTATGTCAACTGAAAAAAAACATTTATCAAGCACTCACTCTGTGCAAGTCACTCTGCTAGTCTATAAAGATACAGATAAGAAAAAGAAATATTCTCTAACCTCACGGATCTTGTCAGGGAATGAAAAGGGATCAAGTAGTACTGGTAAGGGGACATAGATGACATAATCTTTGCATGGATGATGAAATTGTCATGGCAATTGATAACAAAAACAAAACTGTTTAAAAGAAGGTGTGGGACCATCACTGATTAAGTACACTCAACATTTTGCTCAATATTATTATATTATACTTTTAACACAAACAGTTCTTGCTCTTATAACTCTTTTGTGAGATATTCTTCTAGGATGAAGGATTCACTTAATATTCAGGAAATTTTTAAAATTTCTCTTGGATCAGAGACCTTGGGGCAAGAAACCTTGGAACATCTCAGCATTGCATTATTGCGGGTAGGGTCATGAAGTCCTTACTTAGAAGTATGTAGTTGATAACATTATGGGAGGTTTGTATACTTCTAGAAAGAGTAAGTGAAACATTATAGTTTTTTAATAAGACAACTATGTGTTCCTAAGGTCAACAAAAGCAAGTTTCCAATTTTTTCTGGTATGAAACATCATGAAACATGAGCATCCCTCTAGCTAATTCCTCCCACAAAGGTTTTATTTCCATCTTTACTCTCAAACTAAAAATAGGAAAACACTGAAATTTTGTTCTCCACAAAATACAGCACAAATGCCAGTTTGTCCTTTTGTTTCAATTTTGTGTGTGTTTATTTTTTTCTGCAGATAAATATACATAATCAGGGCAGAGTTTGTGCCAGGAAAGTAGAAGACAATGTCTTTACCTTCTTCCTTTAGCTATTGATCTTTAGGGACTCACTGACATGACAAAAGGTAATATCCTGGAAGTCAATTGATTTTATCAGTCTCAGACTCTGAGATCCTCTGAGCTTTATTTGGTTGATGATCCACAACCACCACCCAGTCCTCCACTTGATACTGCACCTTTATTACACCCTTAAAGACAACACCTAACGTTTTCCTTTTTCCTTGGTCCAACCTTTGCCAATAAGTTGAGGGAAGAAGGAGGGGAAAAAAATAAGCCTAATGCCTACTATGTGTCAGATACCTGTTCTAAGTGTTTTTTTATAAGTATATCATTTGACATGAGAGGTAAAAGAATGCCTAGAAGAGTTCTTGTCTCTGTACAGTATGCTCTCTATTCCAGACAAAAGATTTCAGATATTACTTTTGAGAAGCTATTCCTTTGTCACTGCTTCTACTATTCTCTATAGTACAACTATATCTACAGTGTGCTGAATCTAGTGGTTCTTTAGACACGTTCACCCTCCTTTAAGGATTACAAAGTGTTCCACATATAGTGTTTAATGTGAGCCTCACAACAGCACTGTATATAGCTATTGTGATTCCCATTTTAAAGATGAAGAAAATGAAGGTCAGAAAGACTTTTTTATTTTCCCAGAGTCATGCCTGGCACATGCAAGAAAGGTTGTAGGATCCCTTTGACTCTAAGTCAAGTGTTCAAACCACTATTCAACCAGAGTACTTGCTATAGTAATTTCACCGGATTAATGATGTCATTCTCATTTTAATTCAGAATACATTTATACTTTCATGCCCATATCTTCCTATTAATCTTCCATGGGGGATCAACTCAACCTATTCATAGGTTTGTTCTAATAATCTGAGCTATAGGAGCACCAACATAGAACAAAAATTAATTTATCCCTTGTTCTTTCCATGTGACTGATGTACATACAGTTTAAGTAATACATCACTTTAATGATATCTTTTATACCAAGCAATACACAGTCTTTCCAGGTAATATGCTGCTCATTATTCATACTCAACAGTAGTTTCTCTATTTCACTTTAGCTAACATTTTTTTTATTCATCAATCATGGTATTTTAAAATTCATACTTCTACAAAATAATTAGTATTTGAAAATTCAATTTTTATTTAATGGTGGTGTTAGAATTCACTAAAAACTGAAATATCCTAAATGCAAGCTAGCTGACTCTCTTCCTCACCTATATTTCTGAAATCAGTACATAGTCAATCTCCAGTGCCTGTTTAAAACATATATACTGATGCACAAGTTTTATGGACTATCATCTTCCAATCAATTGCTTTTTTACAAAGTTGTGGTATACCATAAAAAAAAAAAAAAACTTTATAAAATATTGCCAGGGGAAAGGAGTGGAGTCAAGATGGTGGAATAGAAAGATGCACATACTCTAGTTCTTCCCCCACAACCCATAAAATACCTGTAACGAAAGACCTCAACAGATTCTAGAGCAGCAGAAGCCACAGAACAACGTAGTAGAGGAGATTTCCAGCTCAGGGTGACCTGGAAGGCTGACGAGAAAAGTCTGTCACACTAGACTTGGAGCCCAGCCCAGCCTTGGCCATGCAGCAGCAGGAGGAGGAATGGAGCAGGCCTTAGGGATGGAATCCCTGGCAGCAACAGTCACAGTTCACAGATCCCTCTATTCACAGGCTCCAAAGGCAGCTTCAAAAGTCAGTGAAAGGGTTTTTTCCCAAAGCAACAAGGAAGCAGGGTCCTCCCCTAGCCCAGGTCTCAGGCAGCAGTGGGGGTGGCTGAAATAGCATCAACAGTGGTGAAAGCAGCTACAGTGGTGTGCCAGGCAGCAGTCAACATCCACTGTTGGATAAAGCCCCCTGGAAAACTGAGCAGCACATCTGAACCTTAGCCTTGAGCTGAGCCAGGGAGTGAACTCCTCTCCCTTGATTTTGCCAACTTGAAGAAACTGAGATCTTACAGGTTCCCAGAGTATTCCTTACTCTTGACAAAGGACCCAAAAGTCAAGTACATGGTTGGGAAAATGCCCAAAAAAGGGAAAGAAAACTAAGACTATAGAAGGTTACTTTCTTGGTGAACAGGTATTCTCTCACATCCTTTCAGATGAGGAAGAACAATATTTTCCACCAGGAGAAGGCATGAAAGTCAAGGCTTCTGCCTCCAAAACCTCCTGTATAAATATGCAGTAGTACCAGGTCATGCAAGAGCTCAAAAAGGATTTTGAAAATCAAATAAGAGAAGTAGAGGAAAAGTTGGGAAGAGAAATGGGAGCAATGCAATAAAATCATGAAAAGCATGTCAATAATTTTCTAAGGAAGACCTCTCCCTGAATTGCTGAAGGAAATTACACCTTTGAAAATAAACTAATCCAAACAGTGAAAGAGGTCCAAAAAGCCAATGAGGAGAAGAATTCTTTAAAAAAGTAGAATTGACCAAATGGAAAAGGAGGTTCAAAAGTTCACAGAAGAAAATAGTTCTTTAACAATAAGAATGGAGAAAATGGAAGCTAATGACTTTAGGAGAAACTAATAAATTATAAAACAAAACCAAAAGACTGAAAAATAGAAAACAATGTGAAATACCTCACTGGAAAGACAACTGACCTAAAAAGTCGATCCAGGTTAGATAAGTTAAAAGTTATTGGTCTACATTAAAGCCAAGATATAAAAAGATCAGGATATCCATTTCCAAGAAATTATCAAGGAAAGCTGTCTTGATATTCTGGAACCAGAAGGTAAAATAGAAATGCAAAGAATTCACAGATCACCTCCTCAAAGAGATCTCAAAAGGAAAACTTCTAGGAAAATTGTCACCAGGTTCCAGAGTTCCTAGGTCAAGAAGAAAATATTACAAGCAGCCAGAAGGAAACAATTCAAGTGTGATGGGAAAATAATTGGGATAACACAGAATTGAGCAGGTTCTACAGTAAGGGATCAAATGGTTTTGAATATGATATTCCAGAGATAAAAGGAGATAGGATTAAAACCAAGAATTACATACCCAGAAAAACTGAGTATAGTATTTCAGGGGGAAAAAAATGGAATTTTAATGAAAGAGATGACTTCCAAGCATTCTTGTTGAAAAGAACAGAACTGAATGGAAAATTTGACTTTCAAATACAAGAATAAATAGAAACATGAAAGGAAAGAGAGCTTTAGTCCATTGAGCTTTGCTGTCAGTTGTATACAGTTGATTAGAAATATGGAATGCAAGATGCAAAGATTATGTAAAGAAACATTCTTCTCCTTTTTCTTAGCACTGATCTCTGATGTTATGTTTTCAACCTTTGTTTTGCCATCCTCACATGTATCAAATCTGCCTTTGAGTCCTTTTATAATTAATTTATTTTTCAGTTCTCAACATTCATTTCCACAATAGTATGAATTGAAATTTGGAAAATAGGAAAAGAGAAGCCTTAAGGAACTTATTACAGTTGAACTGCTTGCATTCTTACATGTTACAATGTTATTTGTAACTTATGAGACTTTTTTCAGTATTAGGGTACTTAGAGGTAATATATATGTAGGTGTGTATGTGTATGCATGTATGTATGTATGTGTATATTATATATGCATAGGTATGCATGTGTACGTAGGTGTGTATATGTATGTATACATACATACATGTATAAGTGTTTGTGTCTACATATATATGTGCATGTATACATATATACACATATATCTCTATATATGTAGACAGAAGACACAGTAAATAAATATGAAGAGAGAATATCTAAAAAAAATCAAATTTCCTGTTAAATGGAATGTAAATACGAAGGAGTAAGACAAAACGAGAAGTAAAATGTAGCAAATCATCTCACATAGAAGAGGGAGGAAAGAGCTATTATAATGGAGGGGAAGAGCAGGGACATGAAAGGAAATACATGAGTCTTACTCTTATGGGATGTGGCTTCAATTGGATATGGAAATCAATTTTGCCCTGTAGGAAGGCAAGGGGGAAGGGAAACAGAGAGGAAAGATAGTTGAAGGGATAGCAAATTGGGGAAAGGAATAATCAGAAGCAAACACTATTTTGGGAGGACAGGTCAAAGAAGAGAACTGAATAAATTTAGGGCAGGGCAGGACAGGACAGAGGGAAATATGATAAATCTTTTACAACATAACTACTATGGAACTGCTTGCATTGTTACACATGTATGACCTACATTGAATTGCTTATTTTCTCAATGAGGTTGAGAAGGGAGGGAGGCTGAGAATATGAAACTCAGAGCTTTAATGATAAATGTTAAAAATTTTTCTAGCATGCAACTGGAAATTAAGATATGCAGGCAACAGAGTATAGAAATCCATTTTGCCTTGTAGAAAAAAGAGGGGAATGGAAATGAATGAAGGTTGAGTAATAGAACAGAGGACAGACTGGAGGAAGGAGTTGATGTAGTGCATGCTGTCCTCTTGTGGGGCACGGGGAAAGGTGAGGAGAAAATTTCAATTCATATTGTTGTGGAAGTGAATGTTGAAAACTGAAAAATAAATTAATTAAAAAAAAGACTCAAAAGCAGATTTGATATATGTGAGGATGGCAAAACAAAGGTTGAAAACATAGCATCAGAGATCAGTGCTAAGAAAAAGGAGTAGAATGTTTCTTTACATAATCTTTGCATCTTGTATTCCATATTTCTTATCAACTGTATACAACTGACAGCAAAGCTCAATGGACTGTATACAACTGACAGCAAAGCTCAATGGACTAAAGCATGAGCAGAGAATTTATTTAATGACTGCCTGGATTTCACGTTTGTCTTTCATTTTCTTTCTGTGTCATGTACTCAGCAATAATATTAAAGTCATATATAAAATGTCTATAGGCTTGTGCAAGATAAATAATGAACAGCATTGTTTGGGAAGATTTTTGACAGAAACATATTTTTTCAATGAATAACCAATCACAATGAATATTTTAATAATAAGAGAAAGTGTTATTTTAACACCAGGTACAGTGTGTTGTCCGTGTAATCTTTCTTTGCAGGTAAATATTCATGCTTCCCTTCATGTCATGTCAAAAAAGGCAATGATCATAAGAAATCTGTACAAAAAACATTCACCTTTAAACCTAGAGTATTCCTTTAGATCATCTTTATTATTTTGGTGATTAGACACATGAAAAAGGGACTCAGGCTCATGGAGTCCTACGATTGACCCAAATCCAGTCCAATACCTCCATTTCCAGCTTTCTTCTCTACCATACTGCTAAGAAATGCCACAGAAAGGACTGCAATTATATTTAATGGTAGAATCTTTGTTTCACCTCTACAATTTACAATTTGTAGGGTCATGGTACTTGGTGAAGCTTTCTGTTGAATCACAGTATTAGTGAAGTACTTACAGAGAGAATTGGAAAATGTGGAAAGAATATGGCAGGTATTTTTTTTTTTTTTCTGGAGAAAAAACTATCAACATATCAAAGGCTACAATCTAGGAAATCCTTCACTTAATATAGACTTTTGCTATTTAATTATTTGAAGATCTGAGCAACTCTTACCTTTTTCAGTAATCCAATATACAATAAAAAGCACTTTTCATTTACCAGTATATGGCCAGTTAGTCCACAGGAGAACATAGGACAATGGAGAACTGAGTGATGCATTCTCCCTTTACTTCCTCATTTATCTGCAATGAAACGAGAATTTATCTTGCTCATTTGCTTGCACATTATATTTCATTAAATTTGCTTTGATGAATAAATACCTATCAGGAATGATTCCTGTGCCACAACTTGAGAAATAAAGAGAAGTCCAAACAGGAAAGGGTATAAAAGTTTGTGAAATTGAATGGAGTATTTTTTTAATTATGTTCAATAGATCTCTTTTTTTTCCAGTTTTAGTTTTCTTGGAATCAGTGTATTAGGACAAAAATTGAAAAGTGATAGAGGAAAAGTGTTTTATCCTTCATAGAAGAAGAAATTAATTCCCTGGTATGAAGGAGAAAATGTATTTAACTAACTAATGCCTGTATTATATAATGTTATCTATTCTTTTCTGGTGTCAGTACAAGGGATTTGGATAGTCATGCAAATATTTATTCTCCCTATGAAATCCTTTCATCTCAGTCATCTATGAATCTTTACAAAGAATATAAAGGGGTCATTTAAGAGTTATAATGTGTCCTTCCCACTACGATATAGCAAAAGAAGAAAGTACAAGTTTTTCTCAAGAGTATGAAGAGAATCTAAATTAGATTATTTTCTTTTATAAATAAAAGGACCATAGCTATAACTTAAGATTCTAGTTCCCAAATCATTGCTTAGGGTTACACTGATAGTGCAATTTCTTCAAAAATACTACTCTAAATGTCATGTTTTCTGTCTGCATAATGCTTAACATGGGCAATTAGGGGAAGGAAGCCCTGCCCTTCTGAATCGGTGGACACCTTATGAGTTGTGATTGTACTTAGTGCTCTTTTTGTAGAACATGGTGGTCTGAATCTGAACAAAGAAATATGAAAATTCAACATTTAGTGAGTAACTTTAACTTTACTGACATGAGACAGTAACTCCTGATTTGTCCATATGTGTCAATATCACTGAAGGCTATATCAAAAAGGAGTGACTAAACATCATGAGGGTCACCTAGGGAGAAAAGTTATCTGCTCACTAGGTTCTGAGAACTGCGGAAAGGCTCTAACTCTTTATTTATATTTATATTTCTTTCTTTCCTTCCTTCTTTCTTTCTTTCCTTCCTTCCTTCCTTCCTTCCTTCCTTCCTTCCTTCTTTCCTTCCTTCCTTCCTTCCTTTCCTTCCTTCCTTTCCCTCCTTCCTTCCTTCCTTCCTTCCTTCCTTCCTTCCTTCCTTCCTTCCTTCCTTCCTTCCTTCCTTCCTTCCTTCCTTTCTTTCTTGTCATCTTCCTTGGGAACAGAAGCAGTGCCAGTTCTCCTTTGGAATGGTGGTAAATAAAGGAATTTCCCCCCTTCCCCCAACTATACCTCTTGTACTAATGGTAGCTATAATCCAAGCGCTAACATAGGAGGTATAATATGTGTTCTTTTGAGCCTGAGACTGATCCTCAAGGCCCTACATGCCACTTCTGGCTGTTCATTATGTTTTTAATTACTCTGGACTCTGGATACCCAACAATGATCTTGAGATGTAGAAATTTCTGATTTTGGCAGCTACCTTTTCAATTTGCACCCCAAGGTTTATGATTGGTTCTGGCTGCTCTGTGTGAAGTTCCTCATAGAACTACATTTCCTGGATGATAAGCTTGCCACTAAACAGGTCTTTTTAAACCTGAAACTGTTGAAAGACATCCTATGGGTCCCAAAGTAGGGATCCTTGAAAGATTTAAGAGGACAGTGAAACACCTATTTAACAACCTATCAAAGTTGTTCTGCCCTCCTGGATAAATACACTTTTCATGAGTTATTATTTTGTTAATGAATTGCTTGAGTATTTCCTTGGTAGTGGTGGAAATAGATGACTATTTTTACCTGATATCTACTTTTTATATTTAAATATTTTCTAGAAAGGGCCCTGCCAATAAAATTATCATTTCTTTAGGGAGACTCAAGACATAAACCATATCTAAATTTTATTCTATGAATTGTCTCCAAAATTTGGGAAAGGGAGGATGAAAAAAAAATAAGGGATAAGAAAAAAGACCAGTGCCACTGTTTGGGATCATGCCAACCCCCTCTAGAATGAATTCAGGCTTTATGGTGTATTGTTTTGAGAATTTATTATGGTTCGGATTCGCTCCTGTAAATGACACTCAGACACAGCAGTTAAAAGTGAAAGTAAAATTTAATTATGCACAATTATATAATATTAACAAAATGGATAATAATAATATGGGAATAGCTAAACTATTAAAATAACGAGTAGTACTTTGAGATTTAAATAAGAAATCATACCAATGATGATTAGTATCAGAAGTAACTAAATGTGAGGCCTCGAGAAGTTGATTTACAACTATGTGAATCTGAATTCGATGTTCATTTAAGGCGCGCTGATTAGACTCTAACATTCTTTTCAGGACATAAGATCGATTGAGAATATCGATTAAAGGTTTTAAAGATAGAGAAATCTGAGGGAGGGATAACATTTTGGGTACTCATGCTAAATTCTGAATAACATCTGTATCAGGGGAAAATAAAAGTCATCACCCTGCCAGTGTAAAAAGGAAATATTAGTTAAACAACCAGAAAAGGGATTCTGAACATCTGTATCAGGGGAAAAAATAAAAGTCATCATCCTGAAACAACCAGAAAAAGGAGAAACTTGTGAAACAGAAGCTAAGTCTGTATTATTATTAGAAGTAATACATATATGTTGGGAAGATACTTCATATAACATAGAGAAATTATTCAAAGGATACAAAGTTAAAATACAAAGGTTAGAAGAATGCGGGAGAAGGCAGGGCTCCAACTGCTGGGTCATCATCCCACAAACCGCACCTTTATCAGTATCGATACAATCATTTAAAGTATGAGTTACATTTTTATACAAGGAATAGGTTGCTTACAAAAACACCAAATACCACAAATAACAAGAAGTATACACAATATAAGAAGAATAATAGAAATAGGTAAAGAAAACATCACCGATTCGGGGGAGCACCAACTCTAAAAATCACGGCTGGGGAATCCCGGTTCAGCAGCCTCTGAGTGCCAAACGGGAAGGTCCCAGGCAGATCATCATCTCCATGGGTGAGATTCCAAAGAGGTTCTGAGACTCGCTAGCTAATAATAGGTCTTTAAACAAAGAAGGCACTCAGCCAACTAGTCTTAGCAATAGGATTCTGCACACGGGGCACATACGTGACTTAAAATGTTAAATAAGTCAGTTAATTAACTATTTGAGTGGAGTGTTATGGCTTGGAACAAGAAACAGACTGTTCTTTGATGTTTTAACAAGAGCATGCAGGAGGGGAGTAGCCAGATCCCCTCGCATAAACAATTCCAGGAGGGGCTAGTTCCTAGAATCACTATCCAGGTCTGTTAGCTTGAGCCAAGTCATAAAGTTCACAGAGTGGTTACATTCTCATGGGCCTGCATTTCAGTTCCTGGTCCTCATATCAATTAGGGTGAACTTATTTTATATAAGAATTCTAATTCTTTATTCATGTATAGAGATAGAACATCTATTCTGAAAGACAGCACGATTCAATCATCAGTAGAATATTTGGGGTTCATTCAAGATTTCTGGAACTGATTTCAAAAATCTCCAAGTACTTGCAGTGCCAATGTGATACCCACAGCAGCCACTATGGATATGCATGTGTGCTTCCAGGGTAAATTAACACAATATAAACTCTTTTCCTCAAAGACTAAAGCAAGACTTTTATTCAAACACCAGAAAGTCAAATTCGTAGTAATAAAAAAGAAATCTATACACGTTATCAATGCAGGGAGCACAGCCATCTCTAACCCTTCCCTCCATCAGGCCTCCCCTCAACAAGCTCCCTTAGGCAAAATCACTCCATCTCTCACTCTCAATAGCTGCTCTGCTTTTCTCTCCCTACTCTCTCTGTTTCTTAGCTCCAC
>JAJHZJ010000350.1:985485-1041803 GCA_023548195.1 Bettongia penicillata ogilbyi | reverse complement strand
TAGTTTAGAATGAGTTTAACACAAACTAGTTTGGGATTAATTAAAATCTTGTAAAGTCTTGCTTGTTTATTGCTCTTTTTTAAAAAATTCTGTTTTCTTTTGTTTTTATTGCTAATAAACCCACTTTTTTTCTAGTGAGCAGTGGAGCAGAATTTTTAAAATAACTACAAGAGAGAACAGGAATGCACTATTAAATATTATCAGAATTCATCAAAAGATCAGTGATATCATTAGCTTAGGGCATTCCCTCCACTAAAGTAACACATGCCCTTATAATTCTTCAGTATATTATCTCCAGGTGTTTCTGTAGTCAAAAATAAACTGTCCTCCTTTTTTTAAATCAACCTTTCTGTTATCACCCTTTCTGAATTTAACTGGGGTGATTCTTAGAGGAGAGGAGTACAATCCATTACCAAGCCCATTATGAAAACATTTCTACCCATAATAACTTTGACCAAAAGATTCCTGCCTTACCTGCCTTACATAATTCAAAGTCACTCCTACACCAAATGAGGTTTCTGAATATCAGTTGATGAAAAGTGGCTAAATAGTAGAATGTGAGCATGAAGCTCAGTTACCTTTAGGCATTCTTAAGAATTAATCAGTCATGTGCTTCTTGGGATTCATATACTTCAAGTATTACATTCTATTTCTGGGCAATATAGAGGATTCTAAACAGAATCATGATATACTATTCACAAGCATTAGAGCCCTGGATTTTGTCACAATAATTCATTGTTCTGTGAGTCACATTAGACCAAGATGCAGTATAAACTTTTAGGATTATTGAAAGCAAACATTCCAACATCTGTCATTGTTCAGAGATTTAAATTTCACTAATAGAATCAGTAGCTTATGAAGGCATCCTTGCTCCCTTTGCACAGTTCTGCCATCTGTCTCAACACTGTGACATCTGAGATTTCTTGGATTATATGGTACAGGATGGCCTGTTATGTAGAGTTCAGAATGGAGGCTTCTTAATTGAATAAGATTGGGTATTTGTAATGACACTACCTTGAGTAGTTTCTTTTTCCATGCAGAGACAACTTGTCCATATCTATCTCCATATCTATCTAGGACACATATATTCTGTAAACAATAAGTTGGACGGCAAAGGTAAAAGAAAGATTGCAATTATCACAACGGACCAGCATTTTGTCACCAGCATTCTCCTTATGAAGGAAAACAATAACATTACCATGTTCTCAGAAGTAGTAAAATTAAAAATGACTTAAAGTGAAATGGACAAACAAAAAGTGAAATGGACCAACAAAGGCGGTTGTAAGAAAGTAGCAAATTAAAAGCAGCAATGCCTATAAGAATGATCTGTTATCGGGAATCAGTATACCAGGACTCAACAAGCATATATATGTCTAGGAATTGATGATGGCTGATGAAATAGCAAGAGTGAGAACAGATATTCTTGAGAATTAATTTGGTAAAAAGTAATGAGAGTAAGGGAAAAAGAATGAGAGTTAAGACTTCCAACACATTTGAATAACTTCTGTGGAGAATTAATGAAAAGAATGCTCTAATCACAGGTGTTAACAAGATCATGGATTGGCTGTGCTCTATAGCAATGAAGACACTAACAGTTTTCTCACTATTTTAATGTTTAATTATTTTTAGCGTTCAACTTCCATTTCCACAAAATTTTGTGTTTCATATTTTCTCCTCATCTCTTCCCTCCCCCGACCCAATAACGCCTAGTATTCTGATTACTCCTTACCTCAATATGCCCTCCCTTTTATCACACCCCTCCATTCCCTTATCCCCATCGTCTCTCTTTTCTTGAAGGGCAATATAAATTTCTATATTCCATTACCTGTATTTCTTATTTCCCAGTTGTATACAAAAACAATTCTCAATGCTCGTTCCTAAAACTTGGAGTTCCATCTACTCTCCCTTCCTCCATTCACACTGAGAAGGCAAGTGATTAATTATAAGCTATACATGTGTAGTTTTGCAAAAGACTTCCATAAGAGTCATGTTGTGTAAGATTAACTATATTTCCCTCCATTCTATCCTGCCTCCTATTTCTTCATTTCTTTCTTTTGACGTTGTTCCTCCCCAAAAGTGTTTACTTCTAATTACTTCCTCATCCCATCTGCCCTTCCGTCGATCATCTTCTCTGTCCCACTTGTCCCCTTCTCCTCTTACTTTTCCATGGTGCAAGATAGAATTTCATACCAAATTGAGTGAGCATGTTATTCCCTCCTTAAGGCAAATGTGAAGAGAGTAAGCTCCACTTTTTCCTCTCACCTCCTCCTTTTTATCCTCTGTTAAAAAAGTTTATTCTTGCCTCTTTTATGAGAGATAATTCGCTGCATTCCCTTTCCCCCTTTTTCTTTCTGATATATTCCTCTCTCACCCATTAATTTTATTTTTTAGATATTATATTTTTTATTTAACTCATGCTCTGGGTGTATACATACATATGTGTATATATATACATATGCATGTATACATACACACATACATGTATGTATATACATATATGCATATACACACATATACAAATGTATGTATATATACATATCTGCATGTATTCATACATGTGTATATATTCATATGTGTGTATATTCATATATGTACATATATATATGCAAATATAAATACATGTGCATGTGTGTGTGTGTGTGTGTGGAATCCCTCAAGCTACCCAAATACTGAGAAAAGTTTCAAGAGTTACAAATATTATCTTTCCATGTAGGAATGTAAACAGTTCAACTTTAGAAAGCTACTTATGATTTCACTTTCTTGTTGACCTTTTCATCCTTCTCTTGATCCTTGTGTTTCAAAGTCCAGTTTTCTATTCAGTTCTGGTCTTTTCATCGAGAATGATCGAAAGTCCTCAATTTCATCGAATGACCTTGTTTTTCCTTAAGTATTATACTCGGTTTTGCTGGATAGGTGATTCTTGGACTTAATCCTAATTCCTTTGACTTCTGTAGTATCATATTCCAAGCCCTTCAGCTCCTTAATGTAGAGAAGCTTGTGTTATCCTGAATGAATTTCCACAATAATCGAATTGTTTCTTTCTATCTGCCTGCGATACTTTCTCCTTGACCTGGGAGCTCTGGAATTTGGCTACAATATATTTTTTATTTTTTATTAATATTTATATTTATTTATTTTCAATTTTTTGGTGTTCTACAATCACTTCCTTAAAATAAAGATTTTATCCCCCACTACCCCCCTCCCTCCCCACGACAGCATTCAATTCTGTATAGGTTCTACGTATACTTTCCTATTGAGTACATTTTCAGAGTAGTCATGTTATGTAGTCGAACTAAAATAAATGGAAGAAATCATATAACAAATCAAAACATAATACACTAAAACCCATACACATACAAACATGATCTGCTACATTTTGCGAATGCCTTCCATATTTCTTTCTGTGAGTGTGGAAGACATTTTGTGTTAGAATACTACCATTGGGATTTTTTTTTAGTAAGTTCTTGCGTTATTACAAAGTTCCAAGTCTACCAGAAAAAATTCTTGCACACTGTGGTCGTTGCTGTGCACAAAGTTCTCCTGGTTCTGCTCCTTTCACTCAGCATCAGATCATATAAGTCTTTTCAGGCCTCCCTGAAATATTTTTGTTCATCATAGAGTACTCCATTACATTCATATACCATAATTTATTCAGCCATTCCCCAATTGATGGGCATCCCCTTGATTTCCAGTTCTTGGCTACCACAAAGAGTGCTGCTATAAATATTTTTGTACATGTGGGACATTTTCCCATTTTTATGATCTCTTGGGGATACAATCCTAGTAGTGCTATTACTGGGTCAAAGGGTATGCACATTTTTGTAGCCCTTTGGGCATAGTTCCAAACTGCTCTCCAGAATGATTTGATGAGCTCACAGCTCCACCAACAATGAATTAGTGTTCCAACTCTCCCACATCCTCTCCAGAATTTATCATTTTCTTGTTCTCTTATGTTTGCCAATCTTATAGGTGTGATGTGGTACCTCAGAGTTGTTTTGATTTGCATCTCTCTAATCAGTGGTGATTTAGAGCACTTTTTCATATGATTATTGATATCTTTAATTTTTTGAAATTTGCCTGTTCATATCCTTTCACCATTTATCAATTGAGGAATGATTTGTATGGTTGTATATTTGAGTCAGTT
Source organism: Bettongia penicillata ogilbyi (assembly GCA_023548195.1). Taxonomy (NCBI): domain Eukaryota; kingdom Metazoa; phylum Chordata; class Mammalia; order Diprotodontia; family Potoroidae; genus Bettongia; species Bettongia penicillata. The sequence continues at coordinate 1,037,659 of JAJHZJ010000350.1, read as the reverse complement.
CTCTATATATTTTAGAAATGAGGCTTTTATCCCCGAGCTTAGCTGTAAAAATTTTTTCCCAATTTACTATATCCCTCCGAATTTTGGATGCATTGAGTTTGGTTGTGCAAAAACTTTTCAGTTTAATGTAATCAAAATTATCCATCTTGCATTTCATAATGCTTTCTATCACTTCTTTAGTAAAAAATTCTTCCCCTCTCCATAAATCTAATAAACTATTCCTTGCTTCTCCAGTTTATTCATGGTATCAATCTTTATACCTAAATCATGTACCCATTTGGACTTTATTCTTGTCTACAGTATCAGGCATGGGTCTATACCTAATTTCCACCACACTATTAACCAGTTTTCCCAGAAATTTTTGTCAAACAGTGAGTTCCTATCCCAGAAGCTGGGGTCTTTGGGTTTATCAAACAGGAGGTTGTTATATTCCTTGCCTACTGTGTCTTGAGTGCCAAGTCTATTCCATTTGTCGACTGCTCTATTTCTCATCCAAAACCAAATGGTTTTGGAAATTGCTGATTTATAATACAATTTGAGGTCTGGTAGTGCTAGGCCACCTCCCCAGGCATTTTTTTCATTAGTCCCTTTGATATTCTGGACATTTTGTTCTTCCAAATAAATTTTTATATTATTTTATTCAACTCTAGAAAATAATCATCTGATTCTTTAATTGGTATGGCACTAAATAAGCAAATTAATTTAGGTAGAATTGCCATTTTTGTTATATTAGCTTGGCCTACCCATGAACAGCTGATGTTTTTCCATTTACTTAAATCTGACTTTATTTGTGCAAAAAGTGTTTTGTAGATGTGTTCATATAATCCCTGGGTTTGTTTTGGCAGGTAAACTCCTAAGTATTTTATAGTGTCTACCCCAGCTTTAAATGGGATTTCTCTTTCTATCTCTTGCTGTTGGACTTTGTTGCTAATATATAGGAATGCAGAAGATTTGTGTGGGTTTATTTTGTAAACTGCAACTTTGCCAAACTTGTTTATTATTTCAAGTAGTTTTTCACTTGAATCTCCAGGATTCTCTAAGTATATCATCATATCATCTGCAAAGAGTGATAACTTAATTTCTTCTTTGGCTATTTTTATTCCTTCAATTTCTTTATCTTGTCTAATTGCTACCACTAACATTTCTAGTACCATATTGAATAATAATGGTGATAATGGGCATCCTTGTTTCACCCCTGATCTTATTGGAAATACATCTAGCTTATCCCCATTGCATATAATGCTTGCTGAAGGTTTTAGGTAGATACTGCTTATTATTTTATGGTAAGTTCCCTTTATTCCTATGTTCTCCAGTGTTTTTAATAGGAATGGGTGTTGTATTGTGTCGAAAGCTTTTTCTGCATCTATTGAGATAATCATGTGGTTTTTGTTCGTTTTGTTGTTGATATCAATAATGCTAGTAGTTTTTCTAAAATTGATCCAGCCCTCCATTCCTGGTATGAAGCCTACCAGATCATAATGTGTTATTTTCGATAAGATGCTGTATTCGTTTTGCTAAAATCTTGTTTAAAATTTTTGCATCTATATTCATTAGAGAAATTGGTCTATAATTTTCTTTTTCTATTTTGTCTCTTCCTGGTTTGGGTATCAAAACCATATTTGTATCATAGAAAGAACTTGGGAGGACTCCTTCTTCCCCAATTTTCATAAATAGTCTATGTAGTATTGGAATTAACTGTTCTTTAAAGGTTTGATAGAATTCACTTGTGAATCCATCTGGTCCTGGATGTTTTTTTCCTAGGGAGTTCATTGATGGCTTGTTCAATTTCTTTTTCTGAGATGGGGCTCTTTAAGTATTTAACTTCCTCTTCTGTTAATCTGGGTAATTTGTATTTTTTAAAATATTCATCCATCTCATTTAGATTATCGAATTTCTGGGCATAAAGTTGGGCAAAGTAATTTCTAATTATTGTGTTAATTTCCTCTTCATTGGAGGTAAGTTCACCTCTTTCATTTTTACTATTAGTAATTTGATTTTCTTCTTTCTTTTTTTAATCAAATTGATGAAAGACTTATCAATTTTATTAGTTTTTTCATAAAACCAACTATTGGTTTTATTTATTAATTCAATAATTTTCTTAATTTCAATTTTCTTAATCGCTCCTTTGGTTTTCAGTATTTCTAATTTGGTATTTTCTTGGGGATTTTCAATTTGTTCTTTTTCTAGCTTTTTTAGCTGCATACCCAAGTCATTGATCTCCTCCTTGTCTATTTTATGTATGTAGGCATTCAAAGATATAAAACTACCCCTAAGAACTGCTTTTGCAGTATCCCATAAGATTTGGTAGGTGGTCTCATTATTGTCATTCTCTTGAATGAAGTTGTTGATTGTTTCTATGATTTCTTCTTTAACCCATTCCTTCTTTAGGATTAGGTTATTTAGTTTCCAATTGATTTTTGCTTTATCTTTCCATGGCCTTTTATTACATATAATTTTTACTGCATTATGATCTGAGAAGGATGCATTAATTGTCTCTGCCTTTCTGCACTGGACTGTGAGATTTTTATGTCCTACCACATGGTCCATTTTTGTAAAAGTTCCATATACCACTGAGAAAAAAGCATATTCCTTTCTATTCCCACTCAATTTTATCCAAACATCTATTATATCTACCTTACCTAGAGTTTTATTGACCTCCTTAACCTCTTTCTTGTTTGTTTTGAGGTTAGATTTATCAAGTTCAGAAAGGGTGAGGTCGAGGTCGCCCACTAGTATAATTTTGCTGTCAGTTTCTTCCTTCAACTCCCCAACCTCTCTTCTAAGAATCTGGATGCTATACCACTTGGAGCATGAATGTTTAATAATGATATTGCTTCATTGTGTATAGTGCCTTTTAGCAGGATATAGTTTCTATCACTATCCCTTTTGATTAGATCTATTTCTGCTTTTGCTTTGTCTGAAATTAGGATTGTTACTCCTGCCTTTCTTACATCAGCTGTAGCACAATATATTCTGCTCCATCCTTTGACCTTTATCCTATGTGTATCCCTCCGTTTCAAACGTGTTTCTTGTAAGCAGCATATTGTTGGATTCTGGCTTTTAATCCATTCTGCTATCTGTCTCCGTTTTAGGGGAGAATTCATTCCATTCACATTCACAGTTATGATTACAGTCTATGTATTTCTCTCCATCTTCTGTCCCACAATTTGTGCTTTTAGCTCTCCTATCTCCCTTCCCCTCCTCAATAGTATTCACTTTTCACCACCTCTTCCTGCTGCCTTCCCCTTCTTCTTTTAGCCCCCCTCCTTTTTACTCCCCTTTACTCCTATTTCTTCTTCCCTCCCCTTCAGCCTCCCTCTCCTTTCTTCCCCCTTCCTCTCCTACTGCCCATAGAGCTACTTAGGATTATCTACTTAAGTTTATTGTTCTGTCCTTTAAACAAATCAAATGAGAGTACCTCTCACACAATGCTCATCTCCCTCCTCTCTTTCCCTCTAGTATGATTTGTACTTCTTCTTGTGATGTAATTTGCCATTTTCTGCTTCCTCCTTTTTATACCTCCTATTACAATCTCTTCTCATACTTAAATCGTACTTTTTATCATGATATCATTTACTTTATACCCGTTCCCCCTGTGCATATCCCGTTTGTATTTCATAATAGCCGCACAATTCTCAAGATTAACAGGTATCATCTTCCCTTATGGGGAGGTAAACAGCTTGCCCTAATTGAGTAACAAGTTGTTCCCCCCCGCCCCCACTGTTTACCTTTTTATGATTCTCTTGAGACCTGCATTTGAAGATCGAATTGTCTATTAAGTTCTGGCATTTTGATCAGGAAGCTCTGGAAATCCCTTACTTCATTGAAGGACTTTTTTCCTTGCCTGGAATGTTATGCTGAACTTTGCTGAGTAGTTGATCCTTTGTTGTAGTCCCATCTCCTTTGCCTTATGGAATATTGGGTTCCAATTCTTTCGATCTTTTAATGTAGAAGCTGCAAGATCCTGTGTAATCCTGACTGTATCTCCTTGATATTTACATTGTTTCTTTCTGGCTGTTTGTAATACTTTCTCCTTCACTTGATAGCTCTGGAATTTGGCAACTATGTTTCTAGGGGTTTTGAGTTTGGGATCCCTTTCAGGAGGGGAATGGTGGATTCCTCTGATGACTATTTTGCCCTCTGAATCTAGTACTTCTGGGCAGTTTTCCTTGATGATTTCCTGGAAGATATTGTCCAGGCTCTTTTCTCTATCATGGGTTTCAGGCAGGGCAATAATTTTAAGTTTTCTCTTCTGGATCTATTTTCCAGGTCAGTTGTTTTCCCTATTAGATATCTTACATTTTCTTCTATCTTTTCATTCTTCAGATTTTGACTGATTCTTCCTGTCTCATTGAGTCATTAATTTCTACTTGCCCAATTCTAATCTTTATCAAATTGTTTTTTTCCATTAACTTTTGCATCTTCTTTTCCATCTGCCCAATTTTTCGTTTTAAGGAGCTATTTTCTCCAGTTAATTTTTGTACTTCCTTTTCCATTAGACCAGTTTTCCCAATTAGGTTTTGGGCTTCCTTTTTCATTTGACCTTTTAGGGAGTTATTTTCCTTTTCCGTTTGTTCAATTTTCCTTTTCAAATAGATGTTTTCATCAGTGAATTCCTTTATCAAAATTTTAAAATCATTGGCCAGTTTATCTTCTATTCCCTTCTTCAGCTGTTCCAGGAGAGGTGCTTGTGCTTGCAAGCAGTTCATAGTCCCTTCTGAAGTTTCAGTTGGAAGTACAGTCTCAGCTGTGACCTCTTTGGTGTTTGTGTCTTGGTCCTTATCACCATAGAAAGATTCTATGGTTCTTTCGGTCCTCTGCTTTTTCCTGTTCATGATGTTGATTGAGTGTTGTGGCTTCTGGTTCTTTCAGTCCAAAGCTAGAGAACTTTTTGCTGAGCTGATGTGTGAAAAAGCTAAAAGCAGGTTTGTGTTTGGTGTTTCCCTGATCAGCCCTGGGTTTAGCTTGTTAAGTGTGGGGGAGTAGCTGAACTAAGGCAAAGACAAGCTCAGGGGATGGTAATCCCAGCTGTCTTATTGTCTTCTGATTACCCTGGACAGCTGAGGCACGCCTAGATGCTAATATCTGTTCCCACCCTTCCTGGGGCTCCTCTCCTGCCAGTGAGGCTTGCCTGGGTACTAGTGTGAGTTTTTTTCTGCCCTGGGTCCTCTGTCCTTCCACTTTGCCTCTGCCACCATAGGGGGAATCCCCTTTAGCTATTTTCCTTGGCTCAGGTGTTATGAGACTATTGGCCTCCTTCTGCTATTCCTGCTGATCTAGGATTTTTCTGGGGAAATATTTTATGGTTCTTTCATGGTCATTGGGGGGGGAGGAGAGAGCATTTATTGATCACTCTGCCATCCTGGCTCCTGGAAGTTCAAGTAGGTGACTTACCAAAGTTTGGTCTTCAGGTTGAAGGTCTCAGGAACTGCTGCGCTTATATTTTGCGTTGAGTGGCTCTCACTGGCTCAGTTCGGCTTGTCTCCTGCCCTCGGTGCCGCTCCTCTGGTTCTGACTGCTGCTCAGGTTTCTTGGGTCCCTTCTGCTCCACTATGCTGGCTGAGCTGCTCTGTGTGCTGTGGGATCACCCCTGCAGAACAGATCCTTCCCGTGGACCTTCCAGTCCAACCTGAACTCTGAATCTGTCACAATCTATCTCCCAGTGGATTCCACAACTCCAAAATTTGGTCAGATTCCCCTTTCAGAAGTACCTGAAGGAGTTTGTCCGAGAACCTAGGTGAGTCATTGCTCTCACTCTGCCACATTGGCTCCACCCCCCAATTTGGCTACAATATTCCCAGGAGTTTCTCTTTTTGGATCTCTTTCCAAGAGGTGACGAGTGGATTCTTTCAATATTTACTCTGTCCTGTGGCTCCAGAATACCAGAGCAGGTTTGATGATGTCCAGGCTCTTGTTTTGATCATGAATTTCAGGTACTTCCCATAATTTTTTAATGATCTCTTCTGGATCTGTTTTCCAGGTCAGTTGTTTTTCCAATGAGATACTTCACATTATCTTCTATTTTTTCATTCTTTTGGTTTTGTTTTGGAATTTCTTGGTTTCTCATAAAGTCATTAGCTACCATTTGCTCCATTCTAATTTTTAAAGCACTATTTTCTTCAATGAGCTATTGAACCTACTTTACCATTTGGCTAATTTTGCTTTTAAAGCATTCTTCTCCTCATTGTCTTTTTGGACCTCTTTTGCCATGTGGGTTAGTCTAATTTTAAAGGTGTTATTTTCTTCAAAATTTTTTATACCTCCTTTAGTAAGCTGTTTAATTGCTTTTCATGATTTTCTTGCATCTCTCTCATTTGTCTTCTCAATTTGTCCTCTACCTCTCTTACTTGATTTTCAAAATCCCTTTTTAAGCTCTTCCATGGTCTGAGAACATTGCCTATTTATCTTGGAGGTTTTGGAAGCCTTGACTTCCTCTGATATTATGCATTTTTCTTTCTCATCCAAAAAAATGGAAGAAAATACCTGTTCACCAAGAAAGTAACCTTCTATAATCTCATATTTTTTTTTTCCCTTTCTGGGGCATTTTCCCAGTTAGTTACTTGTTTTTTGAGTACTTTGTCAAGGGAAGGGTATACTCTGGGGACCTATATGTTCACTTCCACCAAGGTGGCAGAATCAAGGGAGAGGAGTTTAGTCCTCTCCTAGCCTGTGCACTGGTCTTCGAGCAACCAAAAACTTTTCTGCCCAGAATCTGTGAGTAGATTTCCTGCTCCACAATCATCCTCCATCTTCACCAAGCCAGTACTCCTCCTCACCCCAGGACCACCGTGCTCAGGGCTGAGATTCAGATCTGTTGCTCAAGTTCCCCAGGGCTTTAGGTGGAAGGCTCCAAAAATGGACAGTGTCACTTCAGTGGCTGCTGTCAGTTGTTCATGCAGCACTCCCTTCTTCTAGGTGAAGGAGCCCTCTCACTGACCTTTGAAGCTGTCCTTGGCACTCATCACTTAGGTAATCTGGGGACTGCTGCTGCCAGTGTCTCCCTGAAGCCTGTTCCCAGTCCTATCCCCACCCTACTGCGAGGCCGATGCTGGGCTGTGCTGCATTCCATGCCTGGTGTTATAGACCTTTCCTGTCAGCCTTCCAGGCTGTCTTGGGCTGGTAATCTCTTTTGTTCTGTCATTTTGTGGCTTCTGCTGTTCTGGTATTTGTTTACAGTCATTTTTACAGGTATTTTATGGGCTATGTTGGGAGCTTCTACAGGTCTGTATTTCTACTCAGCCATCTTGGCTCTGCTCCCTCCTCCAGCTTTCTCACCTTGATCATGAACTTTCAAAGCGCTCCAACATATGTGAGATCAACATTTAGTCCATATGAATTTCTTAGAATTCTCCTTTGAAAAGGATAAGGATGTCATGACAAACAATTGTCCATGTAAAATGAATGTTTTATGTGGAAAAGAAATGGCATGGAAACAGAAAAAAACTATAAAGTTTACCCATCTTGATGTGGAACTGCAAAATTAATAGAAATAGAAATTAAAAATGCATTGTCCTAAAGAGCAGCATTTCCATGAGACATGATACACAACAAAATTATATAACATGATATTACTGAACTAAAAATACTCTAAGACCTTGATGGATAGCAGACTAAGTAAAATTCATGACTGCACCAATTTTATACATCTAAAAGCATGGCACAGCAGAATACCAATACACTGTTTTTGACATGTCATCAACCTTTTAGGTAGAAGGAAAAGGTTCTAATTACTGCTGCTTTATTTATTATGTGATCTTGAACAAATCATTCATCCTTTCCACCTCTTCTTATCAGTTCTTGAAATGGAAGGAAATAATGTTTGCAACGTTACCCTAAAGAATTGTGTGTTTGTCCTTCATTGACGAAGAAGATCATGCCATCAGAGAAATGATGACATGACTTGCACTTGACTTTGTTTTCTGAGGGAGTGTTTTGTACGTCACCAGCCTCACTTCTCTTCCAGAACCATTTGAATCAAGTGACCAGATATTCATCAGGATAACTGGAGATGACCCAGGATGAGGCAATTGGAGCTAAGTGTCTTGACCAAGGTCACATAGCTCGTGAGTGTCAAGTATCTGAGGTGAGATATGAACTCAGGTCCCCCTGACTCCTGCACTGGTGCTCTATGCACTCCACCACCTAGATGCCCACCCTAAAGAATTATTGGATGGATCAAATAATATTTTTTCTAAAGTAACACCATATCCAGGTTGAAGAAATGTCTGAGGCCAGCTAGCCTAACCTGAACGTAAGTATGCTCTTAATAGCCTTCCCCCATTCAAAAACAAAGTCCTATTTCCTTCAAAACGAGGCAGAACATCATATCTTTATATTCCACTTTGAAATAGCTGTACTTATTGTTTTTCCTCTTATATCAATCCTAATCCTGTCTCTTTTCAATTTCCCTGTTTCCTAGGGCTGCCCTCTGGAGCCAAAGCATCAGTCTAAACCTCCCTTATGTGGCTTCAATATAAGCAGCTGTACTGGACCCTCCAAGTCTTCTTTTTTTTAGGTTAAATGGCCCCTATATTTTCAATCACTTCTTATATATCATGACTTAAATTCTTCTGAGACTGATCACTCACGATGTCATACACAGATCTGAACATAATATTATCTGAGTGGGGTAGAAAATTGGGACCCTATGATGTTACCAAACTTTGACTCCTGCTCCTGTTTCACTGATGCTAAGCAATACATAATATTATTTCTTTGTTTGTTTCCTTCCATATCATACTTGAGCAAAGGTTGTGACAAATGAGAAAAGTGGGGTATCACAGAAGTCAAGAGAAAAGTTTCAAAATTGAGAGTCAACAAGTGTTGAATGTTAAAGAAAGATAAGGGAGGAGAAGTACTAAAGAAAAACCTTTGGATCAATACACAGACATCTATAAATATACACATATGTACATATATACACTTATACACATATATGTAACACCGTATTATGATCATTTCCACCTGTCATCTGATCTGGGTTTATTTTTTTTGTTTTGTTTTTTGGGGTTTTTTGCTCTTGTTGTTGTGGTTTTGTTTCTTTTGTTTTTTTTCTGAAGGATAGCATCTTCCCTCACAGGTCCATATCTTTCCATGTTTTTCTAAATCAATCAGCTCATCATTTCCTACACCACAGATATATTCCAAGCCAATCATAACCTATCTGAGAGACTGTCTGTGAAAGATTTGTTCCAATTTTCTGCATTTCTTATTTTCTTGACTGAATAGGATTTTATTTCTACAAGAAAATTTTAACTTAACACAAATTCTCATTTTTAGGATTCAACAGTGAGCTCCCTTCTGATAAAGTTTAGATCTGATATTCCTGTACCTACTTCGCTTACATTTTTTTCCTGGTTTCTTTGAAGCTTTCTTCCAAATAAACTTTATTTTTTATTATCATTATTATTTCTAACAGTAATTTTTAGCAGTCTAATTGAAAGACATTGAACATATTAGTTAGATAAAAATGACATTTTTTAAAAAATATATTGGTTTTACCCACCCATGCATGAACAAAAAAATTACTTTTATTATTTAGTTTTATTTGTATAAAAAATAATGTTGTTTGTCTTCATGTAAGTCCTGTGTCTGTTTTGGCAGGTATAGTCTATTTTACACTGTCTTTATATTTTAAATAGTCTAAAACCATATCGAATAATATTGTTGACACAGTGCAGTTTCTCTATTTTTCACTTTTGATTAAATCTATTTTAACTTTAATTTTGTCTGAGATCATAATTACTTTCCCTGCTTTTCTTATGTATTAGATTTTTTTACCTGCCCTTTATTTTGTATGTATCTCTCATTTTTTATAGTCTCTCCCGAAATGAACATATTTTTGAATTCAAATTTTTAAACTACTCTCAATTTCTGTTTTACAGATAAATTTGTGTAATCACATTCTATGATACTATTATTTGTTATGTGCTTTTCTCCTTCCTATTCGTAGTGCGAATGTGATAGTCACAGCATTTACAGTAGCCATGAATATGTCTGCACAATTCTGAATGACAGAATACAACAACCTCTCCACATGGAAGACAAAATCAAAATATTTATTCAGACACCATAAAGCCAAATCCCAACACCAGAAAGCCAAATCCACCATAGTAATAAAGAAATCTTCATAGTAAACAAGAAGTCTACACACATTATCAGACCTTGACACAAACAAATACTCATGAGACTAGCTGTCTGCCTTTCTCTCAGCTCTTCTCTAGCTCCTCCTCTCCCTGTTCCACACTTCCTGCTTCAACCATTCAGCAAACTACACCCACCACAGGCTCCATGTGACTCAGAATTCCATGTGATCCATATAGGTCACATGGGCCTAGTAAAGAATGAGAAAGATCTTCCCATTTAAATTATCACTATATTATTTTTTTCTCCTTAACCTTCTCACCCAGTTTATCCTGTCTCACTTCACTCCTCTGCTTTACTTCTACCTACTACCTTGCATTGCTACTCTTTAACCTACCCATTCCTCTAAAAGAATCTCCCTTGCCTTCTCCCACAATCTTTTTCCTTTGCACTCATTTCTTTCTGAATTTAGAAGACATGTGTATCTACATAAAGTGTGCATAGGTACATACATATATGTGTATATGTGTATGTGTATACATACACATGTGCATACACACATGTATGTATATATGTGTATGTATTGTGTGACTATATATATATATATATATATATATATATATGTTTCCCTCTTTAACCTACTCATAATGAAAGTAAGGTTCCAGCATTACCTGCCGTTCTTCCTGCTAACTTCTTCTGTATCAATTTTTCCTTTCATGTTTCATTTGTATGAGATAATTACTCTTTTTTATCTCTCCCAACTGTAATGTTAATTATATTAATGAAAGTTAAATATCTTCCCCACTCACTAATTAGTCTGCCAATTAAGGTAAGGTTGATTAGGGGAGATTTGTTTTGAAGGAGGCCTACACCTTTTTTTTAAATTTCTCATGAGGCACTGGTTCTCAAGGGTTTTGATGCCCTCTGGCTCTGAAAATTTTACATATACTCTGAGGTGAGGTTTTTGTTTTAGGGTTTACTCATCGGAAGTGTTTGGCCAGATGAGATTCTGGGTAGTCACTAAGGAGAACCCCAGCTTTGGAAACTCAAATGTTGGTGCTTCTGTCTCTGGTAACTATGTATATATGCAATGGTCAGAGAGTTGAATCTGTCTGTTGTTCTGTGTTGTGTGTATTGCTTATGGTCAGACAGTTGGAAGTCAGTTGGTCTTTATTTCTTTGCTTGTATTTTCTCTGATATATGTGTTTGATTAAAGTGATTATTGATCCCTCAAAAGTTGCTTTCCTTTTAGAAAAGCAGATGTAACAACTTGAACAGTAGTCCCTCCTGTGTATGCCAGGGTCCTTGCTGTTATAACTACATGGTTTTATATTTTTTTTAAATCATCCCATCATACTCAACTCAGTCCAAATCTTTCTTTCATACTACCCAAATACTGATTTATAATTATAAGAGTACTTCTAATATTTTCACATATACAAAGTAAACAAATTGACCTCATTTAGTACTTTATAAATTTTCTTTAGAGTTAACCTTATATTTTCCCTAAATGTTACATGTTGAATTTTCCCCTAAGTTCTGGAATTTTTGTTACAAAAACTTGAATGTCTTTCAGTTTATTAAAGGTACATTTGTTTTTTTTTTCATTCAGGTTTACACTTAACCTTGCTGGATAAGGTAACTTTGGTCATAATCTCAGCTCTTTTGGTTTACAAAATATAGTATTCCAATGCTTTCAGTGTTTCAATGTATTAGGTGCTAGGTATTGTTTAATCCTTGTTATAGCTTCATGCAATTTAAAATGTTTTTTTTTTTTCTTGTTGCTTCCAATATTGGGAGCTTTAAAACTTGGGTATGAGAATCCTGTAAGTTTTTCTCCTGGGATCTTTTTCAGGTGGTGATCAGTTGTTTTAATTTTTCTTTTCTCTTTCTGCCTTGCCTTCTTGTTTTCAAACTTCAGGGAAATTTTCCTTGATAATTCCTTATAATATCGTATCAAGATACAGTTTTTATCATAAATTTAGATAGTCCAGCTTTTCTTAAATTATTTCTCCTCAATCTGTTCAGATTAGTGGTTCTGATGAGATGCTTCATTTTACTCTTCTAAATTTTATTTTATTAAATTTTGTTTTATGATTTCATGGTGACTTTGAAGAGCATTAGTTTCCCCTTGTTCAATTATATTTTCAAGGAATTATTTTCTAACTTAACTTTTTGATTCTCTATATCAGGTTGGTTGACTTTCTTTCTTGTAATTTTCTTGTTTTCCTCTTATTTTTTAAAATTTTTCTTCAATCTGTCTTATTAGATTTTTAAAGTCTTTTTTAAGTTCTTGCCAGAATTCTTTTTTGTGCTTAGGACCATTTGATATTTCTCACTGAAAAAAAGCATTTTTTTTAACTCCATTACCTTCCTCTGAATATGACCCCAGATATTTTTTATCCCCACAAGAACTATCTATGGATTTGTTCTTTTTCCTTTGCTTATTCATATTTATTTATTTATTTATTTTTGTTTGTTTGTTTTAGCAGCTATTAGTATAATCAGGTTGCAGTCCTGAGGTATGGGAAATGATGCTCAAAGTCTCCAGTCTTTCTTACTGTTATTTTCTAAAGTCTATGTAGAGACTAAATGTAGGTCTCTTCTCTCCACTCTTAAGTCATGGCTAGGACCCCTACCCATATTGTTCTGCAGATGATCTTATTCCCAGCAGTCCATCTGATGGTTGCAAATTATAGCTGTCCTCTCTGCCCAGGAAATGATACCAGGGACTCTGCTGTCCTACAAGTGCCCACAGCCAACAGGGTCCTTTCCTGTCACTACTGCACTCACCAGGTGTGTGCTAGCTCCTTTTCCTAGCAGCCACAGACTAGGGCACATCTGTTCAGCTCAGCTGTGCTTATCATCCCTTGACAATCCTCTTCTACTCAGCCATCAGATACCACACTGTTGATGAAAAGAAAGTTTCTAAGGTTGAGGCTTCTTTTCAACGCAGCTGTTCCCCACGGATAGTTTATGATTCTATAGTCAACCTGGAGGTTCTTGCAGTTCACTCAGGCTGACCTTCACCTCTGAAAGTTGGGTCTTCTCTGTGATTTTCTCAGGTTGTTTTAAGAGAACAACTGCTTTACCCCATGTCTGCTTGCACTGCTCTGAAATGATGTTCTGTCTTTTTTTGTGGAGGAAATTTGGAGAGATAAAAGTTTTCTGAATAATCTTGCATCTTCTCAGAATTCTCTCCCCCATTATCAATCTCTTACCAAATCCTATTAATTCTACCCTTGTAACATTCTCATATATACCTCCTTCTCTCATCTGACACTGTCATCACCTTGTTATATATCATTATCTAATTTTTAAACTATTACAATAACTTCCCCACTGTATTTCCTGACTACATTTTCACTCACTTCCCCTTATGCCTAATACTCTTCCTCTTCTATCTGCTGGTTTCCTTGATTTTCATCTAGTCTCAGATAAAATTTCACCTTTTAGAAAAAGCTTTTCCCTCTCCCTTTGATGATATTGCCTTCCCTCTGAAAGTTCCTTTAATGTATTCTTTATATATCATATTTGGATGTGGCTGTTTGCATATTATCTCCTCATCCCAACATCACTGAATTATTGGTTGCTGGAGCACAGGAACATTTTTTTGTATTCCCAGTGCTTAACATGATACCTGGCACATATGAAATATTTAATAAAAGCTTGCTGACTTGACTTCTAATTGAAATAAAATGGTAGAAGCCATATAATCATAAGATAATCAACCATAGAATAAATTAGATTAATGGAAGTCTATGTAATCCAACCCCTTCCTTTCACAGCCAGTAAATATCTGAGCCTTGATTTAAATTCAAGTCTTCCTGACTTCAAGATTAGTACTCTATCAATTGTACCAACTATCTAATCATAGTTACATTCTTCTAGGTCATTTACAAATAGGTGGAGATAAAATTTAAGAATAATAAACTGCAATGGATCCGTAATATCAATACTGTTAACATTTCTTTTGATGAAGCAGGTCAAAGCCTATTCACAACTTCTAATTCTGTTTGATTCTCATTCATCTATTTAGAAAACCTCTCTAAGATTCTAGGTCATTTAATTTTTCATGGGTAATAGTGAAAGAATTAGCTATCCTCCTGATATTCCTTGCTATTTAACACAGGCAGTATACTTATTTTCCTATTATACATTCTTCAGGGGATCACTCTTATGATACTTCTCACATTTAAATCATAGTGAATAGTATGTCATGGCATACTGAGATGTATTGTGGTTTTCTATTGCCCTTTGAATCAATTTCAATTTTGATAATTGCCTTTGCTCTTCCATTTTTGTCTTTTCATATACTTTGAAACAAGCAATTAAAATAGTAAAGATATAAATAAAATAGATTGTGCAGTTTCATATTCTCTGTTTTCCATAAAGGATAACACAGAGTATGAAAACAGAGAATATGAAACTGCATAATCTATTTCATTCCTAACATGACATTTCAGGGCAGTTTCTACAATAGTCATGAAAATTTTAATATATCATCTCAATGAGTTAGTCCAAAATAAAGGCTATCTATGTAGTTTTGTAGATATTATAAAGGAAATCATTTCTGAAGGTTTTAAAGGTTATATGTTTAAGCAAACACATTTTATATGCCCCTATATTTTGCAATTCATATATATCAGAGTTGGAAGGGATGTTAGAGGACAACTAGAGCAATCAATGAAAAAAATGTCCCTCTATAACATCCTAATCAAATGGCTATACCTCTAATGAAGCGGAATTTGTTCATCCTGAAGCAGTTCATTTCAATTTGGGTAATTCCAAGTGTTCGGTGGAAGATATCATCTAGTGTTCAAATTGCCTATATCAGAGTTGTGCCATCTGCCTATTTGATGAACATGCCATGTAAACATTTATCCAAATCACTGAACAAAAAATAAACAGTACAAAGTCAATTTCAAATTCCTGAGATTTTCTGTCTGCGACTTCTTCCTAAAGTGATATCATACATTTAATGCCCATCCTTAGAAGCCAGACATTGAAAGAGTTGCATATCTATACATTTACATTTTGGTATACTCCACCAAAATCCATCTTTTCCCCATGAATAGCATGAAAGACTCTTTATGCTTCACTTAAATCCATCTGAACTGTGTCCACTGAATTTATCTGATACATCTTATCACTGTCAAGAAAGGAGATGAAGTGAATCTTGCATGTTTTTAATGAAACCATTCTGGTTCTTTCTAATCACTGCTTCATTTTTCATTAAACATCATTTTAATAATGTGGTTGAGAATTTCACCAGAAGTTGAAGTCAAGCTAACCAGCCTGTAATATTTATACCTCTGTCTTGACTTATTTTTCTGAAAATTGGACATTTTCCCTTGCCCAGCCTTGTAAGCACAAATTATACTTGTCATTATCTTTCAGAGATTACTGACTATGACTATAATACATTCAGTACTTGTAGCTCAATGTGGCTCATCTTTAATGGCTTGTACCCAATGAAGGAAGATAGGTGCTTTCTTAATATCTCCTTACTTATTTACCAGTTCCTCAATACCCATAATTTTTCTGTTCTTTCTAGTACAAGGAACATTATTATTGGCACAGAAAGCAAATGAAGTAAGATGTGCACTGCTTCACATTCTTGCAGACTTCAATTATTATCATCTCTCTTTTCTGTTCTCCAGTCTGCCTAATAACCTCTTGTTTAATGTGCCTTTCTTTTCTTCTCAAGTCTCAGCTCATTCTTACCTTGAGCATTTCTGGCATTATTCTTAAAAGATTATGCCAAACTTTTACATCCATTTTCTTATATTTGCTATGGCTTTCATATCATTTATATGCTCTACATACCAATATTAAGTTTTTGCCACTACTCTGTATTTTCCCCTTCAATGAAATTAATTTACCTTGTGTCTTCCTGAATTTCTTTCATGATTCTTTCCTTTCTCTTATGAGCTGTCCTCTATAGAATCTTTGTGTGATGCAAAGGATCCTACTTAGATACTTTCTTAAACCTTTGAAAGATGGTTTCCTAAATTGTAAGATGCATGTCATGTTACATGTGCTCTTTCAATTCTAAGTTGAAAGAGTCACCTTTTCCCAAGGTTCACACAATTCTGATCCCATATACCCAATTCCTCCTTGTTGGCAAAAATCAGATTCATAACAGTTTCTCTCAATGGTCCTTCTGATTTGTAGAGAAGGGATTCCTTATCTCTATAACCACCATCTCCTTGACCAAATTCAGGTAAGTCTGATATCCCTGAGAACAGCAGCACTTTCCAAATAGCAAATACTGTTACTAGTCTACTTTTCAAAAGCATTGTACATAGAGCAATCATTTGTAGATGTAATTTGGCAGATAATTATGTTGATGCCAGTGCCATAGCCCCTGCCACAGCACAGCTGTACTGAGCAGCCATAGATACTGAAGAAAAGAAAGTTCCTTCTTCTTTTCAACGTCTTTGGTACCATCAAGGGGTTTCATATCAGACATAGTTGGGTTTTCTATTGATTAGAAAAATGAAAATTAAAACTGCTCTGAGGTGCTATCTCACAACTGTCAGGCTGACTAATATTGCCAAAAAAAAAAGAAAAAGGAAAATGATAAATGTTGGAGAAGATGTGGGAAAACTGGGACAATAAAGCACTGTTGGTGGAGATGTTAACTGATCCAATCATTCTGGAGGGCAATTTGGAACTTTGCCCAAAAGGACTATCAAATTGATCATACCATTTGATTCAGCAATACCAAAGTAGATGTCCATTCCAAAGAGATTTTTTTTAAGTACCTATCTGTACAAAAATGTTTACAGTAGCTCTTTCTGTTGTGCCTAAGAATTGGTAAATGAGTTGATGCCCATCAATCGGTGAATAGGTGAACAAGCTGTGGTATATGATTGTGATAGGAAATTAATGTGCTATAAGAAAGGACAAGCAGGATGATTTCAGAAAAACTTGGAAAGACTTGCATGTGCTAATGCAAAATGAAGTGTGCGGAATCAGGAGAATGTTTTACTCAGCAAAAATAGTATTGTGTGATGAAAAATAGTGAATGACTGCTATTTTCAGCAATATAATTATCTAAGACAATCCCAAAGGACTCAAGAGAAAACATGCTATCCACCTGCAGAGAAAGAATTGACATTATCTGCAACAGACCGAAGCATACCATTTTTCATTTTTCCTTTTCTTCCTTTCTTCTTTCCTTCCTTCCTTCTTTTCTTCCATCCTTCCTTCCTTCCTTTCTTTCTTCCTTCCTTCCTTCCTTCCTTCCTTCCTTCCTTCCTTCCTTCCTTCCTTCCTCATCCTTCCTTCCTTCCTTCCTTCCTTCCTTCCTTCCTTCCTTCCTTCCTTCCTTCCTTCCTTCCTTCCTTCCTCCCTTCTGTCTTTCCTTTTTTCTTCCTTTCTTTAATTCTTTTTCTGCTTATTCAAGTCTTCTTGTACAAAATAACTAATATGCATATATATATATAGATATATATATATATATGGGATATATATATATGGGATATATATATATATATATATATGGGATATATATATATATATATATATATATATATATATATATATATATATATATATATATCCCATATTAGACTGCTGCCAATCTCAGGAAGTGAGGAGGGGAGGGAGAGAGTAATAAAATTTGAAGCTCAAAACTTTTAAAAATGTAAAATTTTTCCATGTAATTGAGGAAAAATGAAATTTATTTTTAAATGTATGTGCTAATATCCCTGGAAACGGTATTAAAATAAATTCATTGATATATGTTTGTCACTGCATAGTAAACACCATTAGGCCTTTCCATCTTGATCTTTTTTTTTTTTTTCATTTCCATTCAGAGAATAGGTAGTATATTACAATGATAATAAGGTTTTATTTGTGGTTCTGTTGATATTCAATTTAGTACATTCCACTAAGTTTCCCCTCTCTGGTTTATGAATTAGTTCTTATTAGTATTCATTCCTAATATATGATGCAATGAAAGCCCATCAACTCTTTTAGTACTCCTTTTCATTTGAATAAAAGTAATTTTGTTCCAGTCAAGGGTTCCATCTCAAAGTTTTAGCTGTACTAATGATGTCAAATGTATCTCTTTTCATCGACATCTAGAATTTACCTTACTTATTATTTTGTCCATTGACATTTGATGACGTGTGTTTTAGTACTGTTCTTTTCTTAGATTTTGCCTCTTGTGAACTTCAAGGAGTTCTCCTAATCTTTGTGTCTTATAGTTAACACAAGGTATTTATCTTAGTGACAAATACCATGATGTTTATCTTAAATACAGAGAAGCAATTTTCTCTTCCAGTACCCCTTTCTTTTCTAAGTTGAAAACTCTTCTGATTATATTTCCAATACTTCAAAAAAAATGTATTCTGACTAAAACATCTGCATCCAAAAGTCTAGCATTTCAACATTTTAAGACAGGATACATAAATTGAAATCCTATTCTTGTAACTTATACGTCCAAAGCAAAATTATCGTTTCCTCTAAACCATTCCACCTACTACCTTCCTTATTACTGTAGAGGGAAACATCATATTCCCTTGTCTCTCAGGCTTAAAACCTAAGATCCTTCAGTCTTGGATTCTTCCTTATCTCTCACCCTCATATCCAAGATATTGCAAAGCCTGGCAATTTTACCTTTGCAACATCTTTCTAATATACTTTCTTCTTTCTTCTGACACTGCTGCCACTCTATTGCAAGATTCATCATCTTTGATAATCCTGCTGGTGAGTTGCCTTGCCTCAAGTCTCTCCCCATCACAATTCATTCTCTATACAGCCACTAAAATAATTTTCTTATAATGCAAGTGTGATCATGTCAAATACATCCCATCCCCCATCAGTAACCTCTAGTGGTTTCCTTTTCTCTCCAGGAGCAAATGCCAAATGCTCTGTTTGGCATCCAAAGTCCTTTATAACCTATGCCCCTCCTACTTTTCCATTCTCCTTACATGTTATTCCCAAAACATACACTGTGATCCTGTGAAAGTGGCTTCCTGGATGTTCTATAAACAAGACATTCTATTTCTTGGCTCTGGGTTTTTTCTCTGGCTGTTCCATATGCCTAGAATTCTCTCTCTCCTACACTGCAAACCCTCTAATCCCTGGCTTCCTTTAAGTTACAAATAATATCTAACCTTCAATAGGAAACTTTCTTTAACCCCTCAATCCCAGTGCATTCTACCTTTCGTTTCCCTATATATAGGATATAGTTTGATTTGTATGTATTTGTTTATTTGTTGTCTTCCTCAATTTGCAAACGCCTTGAAAGTAGGAACTTTTTTATCTTTTTTTACATTTCTAGAACTTACCACAATACCTGGCACATAGTTGGCATTTAATAACTGTTTATTGACTGGTTTCAGTACATCCTCCATTTAACCGCTAAAATGATTTTCCTAAAATATCACCCCTTCCTCAAGAAGTTATAATGGCTCCTTACTACCTCCAAGATTAAAAATAAAATCCTTTGACTTTTAAAACTTTTCACAACTGCCTCCCTTTTTATCTTTCTAGTTTTCTTACTCTTCACACACACACACATACACACACACACATGCATGCACACCTCCCATCCTATTCCTTTTCACTGTCTTCTTTAACTGGAATCCTCTTCTTCAATGCTAATGCCATGCTTCCAAGGCTTGCTTTAAAACTCATGCCCTACTGGTAGAGCTTTCTCACTTGCACTCATCTTACATTTACACGGAATATATCTTGTCGAAAGACACTTTTCTGCTTTAGAATGTGAGCTCCTTTGAGGGTAGTGAACATTTGTGTGTGTGTGTGGTATATGGAGGAGGGGTAGTATTTATTGTTGTTTTTCTATACTTTTCTTCCCATCCCCAACACGTAGCACCGTGCCCAGTACTTGGAAGGTGTTTAACAAATGCTAACTGAATGACAGAATTTCCTTCTGTTATAATCAAGTCTACAAATAGTAGCCCCAAAATATTTTATAAGGGAGCCACCAACTACCTTACTTTTTTTTTTCTTTCTTAATAATCTGTTAACATGACAAAACCTGGGGAGCCACATCATCATTCTTTATAGAATAAGCAACTGTCAGGCCATCAAATTATTCAGTTTCCTCCAATATATGAAAGGCTTCAGATGTTTCTTTAGCTGCAAGTGTATAATAGCCATATTCCCCTTTCTTCACTGTGTAATATATTTTTTCTATCGACTAACCTGTCATGGGGTAATCCTGACCGATGACAGGGTTTCCCTCTACCTCTTCAAATCTTTTTTCTTCTTCATTTTTAACACTCAAGTAATTTTTCAGTGGTTGGTTTCAAAATTAACACTCCATTTTCTTTGATCACTTTGAGTGCAGACATGTTTCTGAAACATACATAGTATTTTTTCCCCCTTTTTTTCTTCTAAGAGGAAGAATAGCCTGAACAAACATTACAATCACTTCTTCATGGAGCATAAAATATTTGTATTTATGTTTTGGCAAAGTGATTCTTTTCTTTAAAATATCACATTCCCAGGCAGTTGGGTTCAGTAATTTAGTTTATGCATCAATCTTCTCAACCATCCAGAAATCCAAAGGAATTTATACTGCACATCGTAACTTCTCCCAAGAAATATAGTTGATTTTCTTTATTGATGAACTCCATTATTTTGTATTATGCCATACTAGTGTATTTTATTGCCAAAATATTGGAGATATTTAAACATAAACTTTCTGTATCATACATTTGCATGCTCATCTTTTAAATGTTCTTAAATAATTTGCTCTATTTTAAGTGAGAGTCACATAGTAATGTGGTAAGATGGAAATATAACCATTTCAGCATCACTGAATGTGACAGGCTTTTATCTGCCATCATTTCAAAATTCTAATCGGCCTGCTTACTCACACAGGGGCTTTTAAGCAACATGCTGAAATTGGTAAGGGTAATATTTTATATCTCATATATATGTGTATTTGTGTATGTGTCTATATAAACCCTTTTCACAGGGGGCTCTGATACTATATGGCAAACTTTGTTTCATTTTTTCAAATATTCTTGAGAGTCAAGAATCAAACATTATTTTGTTTTTTACAATTATGGAAAACACAAGTTGAAGATAGATAGGTACTGGCTGCCTTGGTCACATTATAGGGGAGCCTGAAGAAGAAAGCTTTTATTTCAGAACAACTCCCCAGTGAATATCATCACATGTGATCAAGGATAAGTTAAAAAATTTATTTGACTTTCACATAAGTCATCTGCAAAACTAGGCTAGGTATCCTACCTGGTGGTAAGTGGCGAGGCATGGTCTAATCATTTCTTGGGGGCCATTCTAGCTTTAAACAATAACAAAAACAATGGCAGAGAATATGCATTAGAGACTCTGTTACCACAAAATAACATGTACTGTGAAACATTATTTTTCTTAGTAATCATTATCTTGGAAAGTCAGAGATTCCCCATTCCCCTTTCTTTCAAAGTATTTTAAGATCTAATTTAAATGTGGCTGTTTCCGCTTATTATGTTGTCCAGATATGTCTGGGGAAAATGTTGATTCTTTCCTATTTTAAAGACAGGTGATGTGAAAATTGATGTCTCTTTGATTAGAATTGAGTGACCGAAGTGAAGTACTCAGGATCACATTTAAATATAGCCCACCTCCGAGCAAGTCAACCAGTCAGAGTTGATTGGCATATATTGGGAATGCCTACTCTTCTAAGGGCATATAACCATGTACCCCCAAATTCCAAACTGAGCAAGTTCTGAATTGTCCCACGGTGGGGGAGGGAATATTTTTGTACTCTAACTCCTATGCAGTACATGTCAAACCAGTTTGAGGGAAATTAAACCATGGGAGCTTAGGGGGTTCTTGGGGTTTATAATACATAGTTTTAACTAAACATAGTTCTCATATACTTTATGATAAAATATCTAAGGACATTCTTTCAGTACTGAAAGCTTAAATTTTTTTCCTTTTTAATTCTTTCTGTTTTCTCAGTACAACAAAGTTAGACCCTACCATCATATGGCTCTTGTTAAAGCATTAAACAAACACTTGCTGTTTAATTGATATTTTGATTTCATTATCTTTCCAACATTTTCATTTAATTTAATGGAGAGATTATGTAGTGGATGTATTCACTCTATTGTGGCATCAGGTATGATTGTTGAGGCCAGGCAACTGTAATGACATTGCTTGGGGTGGTCAGAACCCCAAATTACCAACATCCCAGGTCCTTCCAAATGAATTCAACTCAAGTTTTCTTTCAGCTAAAGTAAAGCAAAATTTATTAAAAGTAAGACATATTGCGTTGACTCTTAAAAAGCCTAACCATTTATGGTACTTGTATTGAAAAGCAGGCCAGATAGAATCTCAACTAAACCAAATCTGAGCTAGATCGAATCTGAGTGCCTTCATGGAGGTGAGATTGAACTTATATACAATAAGATCATGGCAAAGATCTATTGGTGGTCTCGTAGTCTGGCAGGAGGGTCTATGAAGGATCTTGGTGAGACTGAGGTAACTAATGATGTAATCAAGGGTAGGAAACAGCTGGGGGCAACTGACAAGGAGCAGACAACGGAAGGCTTGAGTGCGTAGCAGGTAGTGCAATGCAGAGGTGGTTGATTGTTTATTTTCCTTCATTCTTGAAGAGGACCAAAATGACATCACCATGATAAAGTGAAGTTTCAATGTGTACCACTTTGACTGATCAGACCAATACAGGGTTGGAATGCTCAGTAATAGATGGGACACAGATAATCCATGTGAACATTTGGAATAGTTACTCCAAATTTATGCATCCTACATTTCCTTTGTGCTGTTTCAACTCAGTTTGATTCAAACACCAGAGCACCTTTTCTCATGTGGGCACACCATGTGACTGGTCCTGTCCCAGTGTCTCCCATGTCTCACAATCAAATCCAAAGTCTTAAGAGAAACCTTGAAATTGTCCTTGCATCACTTCTTCTGACCACCATACTAGTTCTCCATAAAATAGTCTTTTTAGCAAGTGTACATTTTGCATTCAAACAATGTGGCCAGTCCATCAGAGTTGCACTCTGAAGTATAGTTTGAATGCTTGGCAGTTGACTTTGAGCAAGGACCTCAGTGTTATCCTGCCAGGTGATC
Organism: Bettongia penicillata ogilbyi; assembly: GCA_023548195.1. Taxonomy (NCBI): domain Eukaryota; kingdom Metazoa; phylum Chordata; class Mammalia; order Diprotodontia; family Potoroidae; genus Bettongia; species Bettongia penicillata. Next base: position 1,014,487 of record JAJHZJ010000350.1, on the reverse strand, counting down.
TTCAGAATCTTCCTAAGAAAATTCAAATGGAAGTGATTAAGTTTCCTGGAATGGCACTGTTAGACTGTCCATGTTTCACAGAGATACACCAATGAGGTCAGCACAATGGCTCTGTAAACCTTCAGTTTGGTTAGTCAATCTAATAACTCTTCTCTTCAAAACTTTTCTTCAGAGCTTCCCAAACACTGAGCCAGCTCTGGCAATGTGTGTGTCAACCTCTTTGTCAATGGAAAGTACACTACCAAGGTAAGTGAACTTATCCACAGCATTCAACATTTCTCCATTTGTTGTAACTGATGGCTCCACCTATGGATGATGTGGTGGTGACTGATGGAGTATCTGTGTTTTCTTGGTATTATTCGGTCAAAATTGGCACAGACTGCAGAGTATTGATCCATATTTGTTGCACCTCAACTTCAGAGATTGCATTGAGTGCATAATCATCTGCAAACAGAAAATCATGCACCAACACTCCCTCCACTTTGGTCTTGTGGTGTATGGTGTGTTCAGCAGGTTAAACCCAGAAGAATTGTGGAGTCTGAATTCAAAAACACACCCTTGGTGTGATGCCAGCTGAGCCCTTTTCAAGACTCTTTCCACATTTCCACATTTCCACATTTGGTGTCCACCTTTTCCACCCAACTCTCACTTGTGGCTCCAAGAACCTGCAGCATATCCAGTGACCACACCCCAGTAAACCTTTTGAGCAGATGGCCCAAACCAGGTTAAGGGCAACCAAGAGGCTCCAAAAAAATCCAATGGTGAGTTAGGGGGCTGTCAATCCAGAGGTAACAGACAATGGAGGGCATTACCTCACTTTAAGTGAGTACCTAAAAAGGCCTTAGCTTAAAATGCCAAGGTCTCCCACTGCATCCTGGTCCATGTTCAATGATCCTGATGAATATCTAGTCACTGAATCCAGATGACTGAGGAGGAGAAAGTGAAGTTGGTGACCTTGTACAGCCCTCCTTCACTCAAAGTGTAAGGCATGTCAACATTTCTCTGATGTCATGGTCCTCTTCCAGAAGGAAGGAAGAACACAGCAACCCTCATCTAAGAGCATTTGTGTCTCTTTTGTTTGGTGTCTGAGTGAGGGAAAGAGAATTGGGACAGGGAATCACTAAACCTAATTGAAATTTGTATGGTAATAGGTGGAATACATTGAGAAAACAATGGCGAAGTAAAATTACCCTAGGAAAACTTCCTTAGAGAGAAATAACTCCACCTTGCTCAGCTAATAACAATATTAGCAGGTTAAACCTAGAAGAATTGCGGAGTCTGAATTCAAAAAGCTTAGTTTTTTCTTTTTTTCTAGACAGACAGATAGATAGATGGATAGATAGATAGATAGATAGATAGATAGATAGATAGATAGATAGATAGCAAACAACTTTGTTTTTTTTTTCCTTGTAAACCTAAAGAGCCCCAGTCCAGGAGAAAACTCCTTCTAACAATTCAGACAAAGAGATCCCATGCCTTCTCTGTCCCCCTTTCTCTCATTTGCTCAGATATCTTTCACAAAACAAACTTTAAAGACCAAGAATAATCGTCCAATCTTTGATAAGAAATGTAGTGGGGTTGGCGGGGTGAATATTACTATAATAATTCTTAGTAAAATCAGATTTGATTTCATTCTTTTCCCAGTCCTAAGTAGCACCCTAATGATTTAGCCCCTCAATATTGCTATAGTATGATATAGCTGCAGTGACAATTCCTAAAGTGCTCATCCATCTCTCACATTTGCTCACTTGGATTCTGATGCCTTCAAACTCAGACCAAACTTTGGCACCTTACCCACTTTTTGCTCCCCTTGGACTTTCCTTCAACAAAATGGGAAGTCATCCTGTTTCTTATGAAACACAATCTTTCTTCATTCTAAAGTGGTCTAATACTATGTTGAACTGCAAGTCAATTTATGGAATTACTAATTGAATTATTGAAACCCAGGAAAAACAGAAAACACAAGGTTCAACTCTTCACCTTGCTTTGTACCCATGAATTCATTATGCCTTACTCATTCAGGGGTATGGGCACCTTTGAATAACATATAGTTTCAGTCTTCGTGTTCCTGGTTTATGACTAAGGAAATGGAACTTCTAGGAAGTCCTTTTGAGTTTCTAGAAGCAGACAGTTCTAGAGAGTGTGATGGCAACAATGAAGGAATACTACTTCAATCATCTTTAATAAGGCACAGAGAGTACAGATGCAAAATGCACAGAACATAGAAAGGAAAATTGAGCAAAAGGGAAGCAGAGACAGATTCCTAGGGAATGGGATAGTGGAGGGGTTTGTGAAGAAAGATGACATGGAGAAGAAAATAAGAAGTAGAGCACAGAAATTTGGTTATTGGAGGTGAGAACACATAGAAAGCAAGGAAACTTAGTAGATGGAGGAATGCTGGGGGTTTAGAGGGGCAGGAATTTGAGGTCCGATTTTATAAGGTTTGGGGAGATGGACTAATGTTTATTGATGACTCCCTAGGATTAGTTCATTATTACACTAAGATCATCTCAAAGTTATCAGCAACATTGAGGGTTAGTTCATTAGCCTAACACCTTGCTGGCATTCTGCTGATCTTACTGGTCTAGAATTTATTTGAGTCATATGGATGACCAGCAGTGAGTAGTGCTGAGAAGCCATAACATTAACGCCTATCTAGCTTCCCCTAATTTAGCACATAGTCTAAGGATGTGACCTTAGTTAATTTATGAGGCAGTTTCCAGTGGCTTTTATGCTCCTTTAGTTTATGAGATAGTTTGTAAGTAAGTGTTGTGCTCCCTTAATTTATAGGAGAGTCTGTAAGTGACTTCTAGGTTCCCCTTTCCAATCTTATTTCTTTCTATTGTTACATCAGCTACTTATAAATTTACTGTACTAAGTAAAGGAAAGGAGGAAGGGATAAAGAGGGTCAGAAAAAAATATAATTTTATTACATATTTATAGACCATGGTCTAATACTATGAAAAGCCAAAAAAACTTCTAACCAGGAGAACTTTATCTTTGTGGCACACGGAGGTTCTAGTTATTATACTTTCCAAATAATGCATAAGCAAAACATTTGAAATATTTGTCTATTCAAAGTGCCATTTATGAGCAAAAATGAAACTTTTGGCTTACTAGTGGAATCTGTTTCCTTTGTGGAAAATATAGAATGTTCTTTTTAAATAGTATATTCTTGAAAAAAGATAAAAGTTATCCTTTCAGTAGCAAGTGTTCTAAACTATATTTTGCATGTCATGGACCCCTTTTGGTAGTCTCATAAAGCTTATGAATTTCCTCTCAGAATACTGCAAGAGATGACAAATTACATTTAAGAGTTAGTGAAATAAACATGGATCAGTCATCCATTCATGTTCATGGATCTAATGAAATCTATCTTCACATGCCTTGAAATCCCATAAGTTGCAGGTTGAAACCTTTTGTTCTAGAGGGTCTTTGTAGAATATCAACAATGTAGAGTTCCTTTCTGGTTTTCTTTAAAGGAAACGGGATTTTCCAGATGAACTCTGCTCAACATTGCACTTGGAGTCCCAAAGCTTGAGTTCAAATCCTAAGAGTTGCTTATTGGTAGTATTAATCCGGGCAAGTCACTTAATAACTCTTCTGGGCCTTAGTTTGCTCAGATGCGAGGTAAGGATGTTGGCCTTTATGAATTCTAATGTCCTTCTAAGTCTAGATTTGTGATCTCACTGTATCCTTTTGCCAACTTTGCTACTTTGAATGGCAAGCTCAATATTGAACTTATTAGGCAGAGATCTTTTTTTGATTTTTTTGAAGCAAAAATAGGGAATTTACAAGTATACATAAAGTGAGTGACAAGAAAAATTTTAAAGGGAAAGTTGAAGTCAGAGTTTGAATAGTTTATTGTTTGAGTTTACTTGGCACAAAAATGAAATGCATCCTCAAAAAAATAATTGCTTTTTTATACTTTCTTTTTATGAAGATTTTAATTCCTGAAAGTTAACAAACAGAAACAAATTACAAATATTAATTTTTCTTGTGATATTCACTGAATACATTATCATTCAACTGAATTGAATCCAATATTTTGATTTTCAATTTTTTTCAAAAACATAGCGGTTTATGATCTTTTTTATTTATCAGACTAAAGTAAACATTTGATCATATCTGATTGCATGAAAATACTATCGAAATACAGCAAGTAATCAAAAAGTGGGAGAATAATGAGTATTTAAAATCTCTGCTCATTTAATGAAAAACCACCAAGAAGGGAGATTCATTTGTGTGTACATAAGCTTCTCTCCATTTTTAGAACTTCCATTTCAATCTTTAAATTTGTACGTAGTAAAGAATACAAAAACTTAAACCATCCCTTTCTGCCTACAACTCCTTGCATCTTCCATGTGTAATGGCTGAATATTCCAAGGAATCTCAGTAGTAGTTCCAAGCTAGTTACTTAAGAAAATGCTCTATACTTTTCTGTAGAATTGGAAATAAGGGGATTTCTCCAGTGTTGAAATAAATATCTTTGTTTTAAACTACTAAATTGTTTCAATGTTAAGACCTTCAACTACTTATTGTAATGTCTAATTCCAATAAGGTCTAGTTAATTTACTGAACAAATTTACCTATGCTCTTGACTTATGCTGAGTTTGAGTTCTTAAAAGACCTGTAATGAATGATGGGTGAAGAAAATCATTGAGTGGTGTTGAACAATTTCTAAAAGGTGTAATAGAAACTGAGACTCTCTAGGGAGAACAATATTTATGATAACCCTTGATTTAATTTAAGACGAGTCTTTTCTTAAAATGAAACAAAAATCAAATAGATTTTTAAAAAATAAGCCCTATGAGGTGATTTTCATTAGTGCTCTTGCTACTTTTCCTTTGAATTCAGATACACAGAACTTTAGTAGCATAGGGAATACAGTACTGAGCCAGTGGTCAAAAATACCTGAGTTCAAATCTGGACTCAGACAACAACAAACACATGTGACCCTGGGTGAGTCACCTAACCTGTGTCTCATTTTTCTAATCAATAAAATGAGAATAACAATAAAGCCTACCTTCCAGGATTGTTGTGAGGATCAAATGAAGTAATAATTGTAAATCACTTAAGAAAGTTCCTGGCACATAGTGTCATAGAAATATTACCTATTACTATCAGATTTAGTAAACATGAGCACTAGTGATGATTTTTCAACCAAAGCTAGGAAGAAGGAACATAAGACTTCACATAGGGTGGGTGTATATGAAAATTATTTTGAGAAGTCTACAATTAATTGATTAGAGAGGACACTTTTGATGTCCAAAAATCTTTGTCTCCTACTCTTAAATTCTCTTATCTCTCTGTTTTTCCCATTACTGTAAAGGACACCACTTTCTTTCTAGGCTTTACATCCTCCAAGTCATTCTTGCCTCCTCACTCTCTGTTACTGCTTACTAACAAAATACTTTGCTAACTCCTGTCAACGTCATTTCTAACTTCTCAACGTATCTTGCATATACTTCTTTTCTCCTCTCATACTGCCACCATCCAGGTACAGACCATTATTGCCTCACACCTGGGTTATTTCCTACTGTTTATTCTCCCTGCTTCTTCCCAATCTGATTGATTCTGTGTATTCTGTGCCTAAAGCCAAGAACTTACCATCTCACCCTAACTACTGTTTAGTCAATTCTGGTGGTTCTCTATCAGATCAAGAATAAATTACAAAAGTCCCTGTTATATAGAGGATCTAACAACTTGACCATCTCCTAATTTTCCAGTCTTCTTATGCCTTATTCAATCGCTTTATATTCTGTTATCTGGTGGCACCAGACTCTTTGTCATTCTTTGCAAAACACACTCCGTCTCCCATCTACAGACATACTCTTATATGCCTGAAATTCTTTCCTTTCTCATCTCTCCCTTAGGCCCTCCCTGACTTACTTTAACTGCTAACTAACATCTACTTGTTTTTATGTTGCCTCTTATGGTGCCCCTCCTGTGTTCATTATCTCCAATTTATCTTCCATATAACTTATTTGTAGATAATTGATTATATGTTGTCTTTTCTATTAGACTGTGAGATCTTTGATACCAGGAATTATTTTTTTTCTTGTTATTCCTTTCTTTGTATATTCTTAGCACTTAGCATAATGTCAGACATATATGTTTATTAACTGACTCATTGCAATGCACAAAGATGTATTGCCTTGTTGTAAATAAGCCTAAAATTGTTCCCACAATACTTCCCTGAATAACAGAGTAAGATGGTACTTTCATGTTTTCCTACTTCGATTTTCCCCAACAAGATTGGGAGCTCATTAAAAGTAGAGGGTATATATATAATTTTTTCTTGAATTCCCCTCATCCAGTCTTATGTAATATCATTAAGTACACAATATGTGGAAGTGTGTACTTGTCCAAATGTTATGGAAAACAATTTGAAATTATGTCCAAAGATATTAAACTATGCATGATCTTTTACTCAGAAATATCAGGAGTCAATCTATATCCCCAAGAGTTTGAAGAAAAAGGAAAAGAATCCATATGTACAAAAATATTTATTGCAGCTCTGGAAATTGAAGGGACGTCTATCAGTTAGGGAATGACTGAACAAGTTGTGGAATACGATTGTGATGGGATACTATTGTGGTATAAGAAATGATAGCAGCTAGCTGGGGCAGTGGAGACAGTGTTGGGCCTGAAATCAAGATGATCTGAGTTGAAATATGGTCTCAGACATATCATGCATGAACTTGGGCAAATCACTTAACCTTGTTTGCCTCAATTTTCTCATTTGTTATATGACCTGGAGAAGGAAATGGCAAACAACTACAATATCTTTGTCAAGAAAACCCCAAAAGCAGTTGTGCAGAGTTAGTGATGACTGAAAAATTACCAAACATCAAAACAAGTAAGACATGATTGGCGAGTTAATTTAAGAAAAATGAGGGACATCTTACATGAATTGATTCAAAATGAAGTGAAGATAAACAGGAGAACACTGTAAATAGAAAGAGCAACATTGTAAGGATAATCAACTGTAAAAGACTTAGTACTCTGATAAATACAATTATCTAAGATAATATCAAAGAGCTCGTGATGAAAAGTATTATACCCCTCCCAAGAAAGAACTCGTGAACTTGAATTACAAATTTAAGCACATCTTTCTCACTTCAGTTTTCTTATTTTTTTTTGCAGTATGTCTAATATGGAAATATGTTTTGCATGATTACACATGTATGTTGTTGTTTAATCATTCAGTCATGTCTGACTCTTTTTGAGCCCACAAACCATAGCATGCCAGGTCCTTCTATCTTCCATGATATCTCAAAGTCTGTGCAAGTTCATCTCCATTGTTTTCATGACACTATCCATCTCATCCTTTGTCATTCCCTTTGTTTTTGCATTCAAACTTTCCCAACATCTGGATCATTTCCAATGATTCTCATATTCTCATTATATGGCCAAAGTATTTAAGCATCAGCTGCAGTGTTTACCCTACCAGTGAATAGTTTGAATTAACTTCTTTAAGTATAAACAGATTTTATCTCCTTATTCTCCAAAGGAACCACAAATGTCTTCTCCAGCACCACAGTTCAAAAGTGTTCATTCAGCAGTGCTCAACCTTTCTTACAGTTAAATTCTTAGAGACATACATTGCTACAGATGTTTAAAAAAAATATATCTGACCATACAGAACATTGTCCAGATTTCCTATAGCTTCTCTTCCCAGGAGGAAGAGTCTTCTAATTTTATGACTGTAAATCCCCATCTGCAGTGATTTTTGAGCCCAAGAACCTAAAATCTGATACCACTCATATTTCTTCCCCTCTAAGAAGTGATCAGATCAGTATAATATCATCTACATAAATGAGATTTTGTATATTGTTTTCAGGAAATTTTGATCTACCTTTAGGGATCATCCAGTAAGGCATTTTTTCTCATATATTCTGCATATAAGTTAAATAAATAAGTTGACAATATAGAACTTTGTCATACTCCTTTCCAATATTAAACCAATCATTTATTCCATGCAAGCTTCTAGTTATTGCTTCTTTGGCCCCAAAAAGATTTCTCAGGAGACAAGAAAGATGATTTGGTACTCCCAACTCTTTAAGAACTTGACAAATTTTGTTGTGATCCACAGAAGCTAAAGCTTTTGTATAGTCAGTGAAGCAGGAGTAAATGTTTTCTTGAAACTCCTTTGCTTTATAATATAGTGAATGTTGTCAATTTGGTCTCTAGTTACCCAAACTCTTTAAAAACCAGTCTACTCTTCTGATATTTCTTGGTTCATATATTCCCAAAACCTAGCTTGCAGAATCTTAAGGATAACCTGGATCAAATGTGAAATCAGTGCAAATGTTTAGTAATTTGAGCATTCCTTGGCATTTCCCTTCTTTAGGACTGAGATATAAATTGATCTTTTCTAATCCAGTAGCCACTGTTGAGTTTTCCAAATTCAGAGGCATGTGAATACAGTACTTTAAGTGCATCATGTTTTAGGATTTTAAATAGCTCAACTGGAATTCTATCACCTCCACTACTCTTATTGTTAACAATGCTTCTTCAGGTCTTCTTGACCTCATTCTCCAAGATGTTTGACTCTAGAGCACAAGTATAATTGATATATTGCTTAACTTCTTAAAAGTACACAGAGAACATGGTGGTAGTAAGATAATTTGTAATAGAAACATTAAAAAATGCACTCGCACATGAAATGATGAGTTTATCCTGGGACAACCACCTTGATACATGGACTTGAAACCAAGCAGGTCAGCAGATGCAGAACTGAGTGAAATAAAAAGTCTGGTTTGGGAACCCTTTAAAAGAAAGCATTGGGAAAAGTCCAAGGGTAATTCAAGTGTTACTGGTATCCCTCCCAATAAATACAGTAGCATCTATATTGTTTTGCACATAGCAACTAATTCAAAGATCTGTAGTTTCATTTGTGTGACCAGAAATTATAACTAGTTTATAATTTACTATTGTAGAAAGTTACCTGTGACTCAAAGAGACTCTGTCCTTCTCATGCTAATTAAGTTTCTAAGATATGATTTGAACTCAGTTCTTCCATACATAATGTCTAACATTCTATTCATAATATCATCTTGTCTAAGAAGATAGTGTTTAATAAATGTTCAATGATCATTAATGTTACATTTGTTATTGTTGTTGGAAGAGGATAGGTGGTAAGGAAGTAGAAAAATAAGAAAAATTCCCAATGAACCTGTAAATTTAAGGAAGTTCTCAGAAGTATTACATTTTTTTCTTGTTTCTTTGAGACTGAGGGAGGAAGAAAGGAAAATTTAGAACATGGATGACAAAGAGGATAAGTTCAGAATTTGGGTTGAATCTCTTCCAAATTGCATAATAGGATTACACAATATCTTGTAGTAAGAAAGAAAGAAAGTGTAGTATCTTCTAGAAGTTGAATGAGACATATCCTAAAATTAAGTGTTTTACTTATATAATACTCTCTGGTTTGCAAAGTGTTTTTTTTTTTCTGAATTATGTTCTGTAAATTTTTCTATTCCATAGGCAAGGAAATATTTTTAGAGAGAATAGGTGAATTGCCAAATGTCACAGACAGTTCATTTTAAATGCCAGACTCAAATCCAGAATTCTTGAATGCAAGTTTGGCACTCTTTTTTTTCTTTAAAAATAAATTTATTTATTTAACTTTTTACATTCATTTTCACAAAATTTTGGGTTTCAAATTTTCTCCCCATTTATCCCCTCGCCCTGCCCCAATACACCGAGCATTCTAATTTCCCCTATCAGTAATCTGCCCTCTCTTCTATCATCCCTCCCTTCTCTTGTTCCCATCTTCTCTTTTGTCCTGTAGGGCCAGATGACTTTCTATTCCCCATTAACTGTATTGCTTATTTCCTAGTAGCAAAAACAATACTTGACAGTTGTTCCTCAAACTTTGAGTTACAAATTCTCCCCATCCCTCCCTCCCCACCCATTCCCTTTGGGAAGGCAGGCAATTCAATATAGGCCATATCTGTGTAGTTTTGCAAATGACTTCGATAACAATCGCGTTGTGTAAGATTAACTGTATTTCCCTCCATCCTATTCTGCCGCCCATTGTTTCTATTCTGTCTTTTGATCCTGTCCCTCCCTGAGTGTTGACTTCAAATTGCTCCCTTCTTCCATTGCCCTCCCTCCCATCATCCCTCCCTGCCTGCTTATCTCCTTCTCCCCCACTTTCCTGTACTGTAAGATAGGTTTTCATATCAAAATGAGTGTGCATTTTACTCCTTCCTTTAGTCGAATGTGATGAGGGTAAACTTCAAGGTTTTTTCTCAGCTCTCCTCTTTTTCCCTCCACTAAAAAGTCTCCTACTTGCCTCTTGAATGAGATACAGTTTACCGCATTCCATTTCACCCTCCCTCCTCCCACTACATTGCTTTCACACCATTTACCTTAATTTCTTTTAAGATATGGTCCCATCCTATTCAATTCACTCTGTGCTCTCTGTCTCTGTGTGTATGTGTGTGTGTGCGCGCATGTACATGTGTGTGTGTAGGTGTGTCTGTGTGTGGTCCCACCAACTACCCAGATACTGAAACTTTTTAAGAGTTGCAAATATTGTCTTTCCATGTAGGAATGTAAACAGTTCACCTTTGGTAAGTCCCTTATGACTTCTCTTTGCTGTTTACATTTTTATGCTTCTTCTCATTCTTGTGTTTGAAAGTCAAATTTTCTTTTCAGCTCTGGTCTTTTCATCAAGAATGCTTGAAAATCCTCTGTTTCATTGAAAGACCATATTTTACCCTGACATATTATATTCAGTTTTGCTGGGTAGGTGATTCTTGGTTTGAGTCCTAGTTCCTTTGACTTCTGGAATATCCTATTCCACACCCTTCAATCCCTTAATGTAGAAGCTGCTAGATCTTGTGTTATCCTGATTGTATTTCCACAATACTGGAATTGTTTCTTTCTAGTTGCTTGCAATATTTTCTCCTTGACCTGGGAATTCTGGAATTTGGCCACAATGTTCCTAGGAGTATCTCTTTTTGGATCTCTTTCAGGCGGTGATCGATGGATTCCTTCAATACTTATTTTGCCCTCTGGTTCTAGAATCTCAGGGCAGTTTTTCTTGATAATTTCATGAAAGATGATGTCTAGGCTCTTTTTTGATCATGGCTTTCAGGTAGTCCCATAGTTTTTAAATTGTGTCTCCTGGATATATTTTCCTAGTCAGTTGTTTTTCCAATGAGATATTTCACATTCTCTTCCATTTTTTCATTCTTTTGGTTTTGTTTTATGATTTCTTGGTTTCTCTGATCTGTTCCATTCTAATTTTGAGAGAACTATTTTCTTCAGCGAGCTTTTGAACCCTTTTTTCATTTGGCTAATTTTGCTTTTGAAAGCATTCTTCTCCTCATTGGCTTTTTGAACCTCTTTTGCCAATTGAGTGAGCCTATTTTTCAAGGCGTTATTCTCTTCAGCATTTTTTTGGGTCTCCTTTGGGAAGGTATTGACCCATGTTTCATGCTTTTCTTGCATCTCTCTCATTTCTCTTCCTAGTTTTTCCTCCACCTGTCTAACTTGATTTTCAAAATCTTTTTTGAGCTCTTCCATGCCCTGAGCCCACCAGACATCCACCTCGGATGTCTGGGATAAAGAGGCCCCGACCTCCACGTCTTTCCCTGTTGGCAAGCATTGTACTTCCTTATCAGAAATGAAGGGAGGAAGGAACATCTCTTCCCCAATAAAGTAGCTCTCTATAGTCTCATTTTGCTTCCTTTTTCTGGGCATTTTCCCAGCCAGTTACTTTACTTCTGAGATTCGTCTCCACCCCCACCTAGATCTGCCCAGCTAGTGCTTGGTGTCTGCGATCCATATGCTGCTTTTTAGCCTCAGGGCTTTCATGGATGGGACTGGCTGCTATTCAATGTGAGCTTAAGTTCTGTTGTTCAGGTGGGGGCAAGGCCGGCTCTCAAGCTCAGTTTCCCCAGGGGGTTTATGCAGAGACCTTCTGTAATGGCCCTGAGCCCCTCCCTGCTCTGGGAGTCTCCAGCCACTGCTGCCTCTGCCGCTGCCTCTGCCACTGCCACCTGAGGGGGTCCGAGCCATGGAGACACCCCACTCTCTTCTCAGCCAGTCCAGAAGTCTCTATCACTGACCTGTAGTGCCTGTGGGTGGAGGGACCTTCTCGACCACGAGAGATTCCATCCCTGAAACCTGCTCAGATCTGCTACTCTGCGGCTGTGTGGCCTAGGCAGTGCAGGGCTGGGCTCCGAGTTTGGAGTGCAATGGACCCTTGGGGACAGCTTTCCAGGGCTCTCTGAAATGGAAGTCTCTTCCAGTGTGTTTCTGCACGGGTTCCACTACTCCAGAATTTGTGGGGAGTTCTTTTTACAGGAAATTTGTGGACTGTGGATTTGGAGCTAGCATACTTGAGTCTTTCTACTCTACCATCTTGGCTCCTCCCCCAAGTTTGGCACTCTTTAGCAAACAATCAAAATGCATCTTCTCTAAATCAAAAAGACAGGGGGAAATGAATTTTAAGAAGGCTATTATTATCTAGTATTAAATCATCTGGGTAGTATACACAGTTTTGTTTTGTTTTCTAATAATGAGCACATCTTATAAAGAAATATTATTTAATAATGGAAAACTTCCTAATATATAATGAGAATTTTTGTGTTTAAAAATAATATGCAGATCACACCAGATAGTTGGTAAAATAATTTATTTTGGCAACACTGAGGAATGAAAAAAATGAGAAAAGAGAACCACAAACTGAATAAGTGGTAACTAAAACTAAATTCATTAGAAAAGAAGACAGAAGCTCATTTTTCAATTGTGGAATGATTCTTTTTGTAAATTGAAATAAGATTCTTTTATAAATTGAATATGAGAAACTTATCAGGAAAAGAAAAGGAAATTTCCTACAACATTATTACAGTTACAGTGCTTCCCTTCTAGTTTACATGCTTTGATTTTATTAAAAAATAATTTTGAAAATAAAAATTTTCCATTTTAAGTTTGGTGGTCTTTTTTTGTCAATTATTTTCTCATAAACTCTCCTGATATCCTTAGAGTAAGAAAAAAAAATTCCCTTTATCTACCAGTATTTATAGAGTTACATTTTATGTCTATCATTTATCTATTCAGAGCTTATTTTGGCACCTGACTGAGATTTGGCTTATACAAAATTTCTAGATACTATTTTGCAATCATGCCAAGAGTTTCTGTGGAATAATGAATCATTACCTCAATAGCATGTGTCTTTAGATTTACCAAACTTTTTTTTTTTAAAAAGCATTATGCAGAATAGTTTAATTGTCCTTTGCATATTAGATATAATTCATTTATAAATCTAGTTTGAGTTTTGTTTTATTCTCTGGAATTTTTCTGTAAAAAATTGGCAATGATTTATTTAACACTTTTTTTTTCTAATATTGGGTCATTGAATTAATTTCACTTTCTGCTAACAATGGATATTTTATATTTAAAGTATTCATCCATTTCACCTAACATCATTTTTGATAACATATCCCCAAACTAGTCTTTCCTAATTTTAGTTTATTTTCTCTTCAGTTATTGCAAACTCTCTCTACTTTTTTTTATTTCAGAATATAAAATGTATGGTATCTCCTCTGTTATTAAAAAGAAAAAGGTGAGCTGCTCTATTTCAAAACCATACTTCTGTTTATAAATTTTTAATCTCTTCCTTGATTTTTAGAATTTTTACCTTGTAAATATCAGTTCAAGTTTTTGAAGTTTTTAATTTCTTCTAGGTTTTATTTTGTTATTGTTCCATTCCCAATTATTTGATTTTTATGTGATTTAGAGATATAAATTATCAGTGAAAACATATTTATCTTTGTTCCTTCTGTTTCTGTATGTTGTCTCAATGTAGTCATTTTCTTGGATAAATGCTATTCTTATTTCCATAATGTATTCTTTGATACTCCAATTGTTTAGAATTATTATCTAAACCCTAGTTCACTTGTAATTCTTTTTGCAAAGGCCTTTTTACTGAATACATTACATTGAATTGTAATTAGTAAACACATGTTAAGTAGTTATACTTTTCTTCATTTTTATTGAAATTCATGACTTGATAGAGATAAAATTTTAAATATGGCATGCATGTCTAAGAAATACATATTTTTTCATTATTAGCCAGATATCATTCATTTCAATTTTTTTGATTCTTTCTCTTAATTCATTTTTATCATTTTAGATGTATCTAGGTATCTAAGTAGTATATTGAGGTCTCCACTATTTTAATGTTGTTGCCTAGTTCTCCTTGAAATTAACTTTTATGTTAAATATTTTGCTGATAAGTTATTTGGTGAATATAAATTATGTGTTGATTCATTATCTGTGCTGCATTTAAGCATAATATACTTTCCTTGCTTACTTCTTTTTAAAATGAAGTTATTTATTATAGACTTCTGAATTCATGATTGTTAACTTTCTTTTTAGTTCACTAATAGCATAATAGATTGAGCCCCATTTTAAGTCTGTGAATTGCAATGTTTTCAGATGCATTCTCTATGAACAATATATTCATAAATTTGCTTTTTGATTGATTTTGCCTTCCTCTTCCTTTTAGGTGGTTATCCCATATATGTTCAAAGTTGTGGTTGTTATTGATTGTGCATTTTCTTTCAATCCATCATCTTCCATTTTTGCTCTTTTCCTTTTATTTCCTTCTTACAAAGAAGGTGGCAATTTAGAAAAGAAGTTTCCTTAGTACTTTTGATTTTTAAGTGATGCAGCCTATTTCCTGTTCTTTGACCTATTCTTTGACCTATTCTATTTGCCTCACAAATGAACTTGGGTTTTTCCTTCCTTCCTTTTCCCCTTGCTATCTTCAGCCCTTCTTTTTTTTTTATTTTGTTGCTTCCTTTATTTATTGTTTCTTTCCTCCCACTCCCTGTTCTTCCTTCCTTCCTTCCTTCCTTCCTTCCTTCCTTCCTTCCTTCCTTCCTTCCTTCCTTCCTTCCTTCCTTCCTTCCTTCCTTCCTTCTTTCCTTTCTCTTTCTTTTTTTCTCCTTTAAATGCCATAAATATGTGTATATATGTAAAGGTGTTCAATATTCTTTTGTTTGTTTCAAATGAAAACAATGTTTATGGGGAACATCTCCCTACTCCTTTCTTTACATTGAATACTCATTATCTCATGCATCCTTATTATATAAGTTAATGAATTTTCTTCATTTCCTACACAGTTCATCCACAGTACAATCCCTCACCTCTTCCACTTCTTTATTCTTCAAAGATTATCAAAACACAACAACACTGAGAATACCATCACATGCACATGTGCACTCACACAGAGACTCACAAAAACTAAGAAATATCATACAACCAAAAATATACAAGAAAACTGTACAGAAAATTCTTAATTCTGATAGCAAAGCATCTTTAGCTGACTGATAGAAGTAACAACAAATCTCTTGAAATCTTTTGTAACATAAAGTGATTATATAAAACTTTTTCATGTAAAAGCAAAATTATATATATATATATATATATATATATATATAACAGAGAAAGACAACATTTGGAAGTTCAGAAATTTTATATTTATGAAAAATTAGGGAGAATGGAAACAAGAAAGAGTTAACAATATAAATAAAAATAAGTGGGTGAAATTTACTGACAAATACAGAACACTAACAAAAAATATGGTGGGTGTAAAGATAAATATAATGAATTAGAGGAAAAAACACATGTAAACATAATGATTTTAAAAAATGAAAGAATGGAATGTTCTAGTCAGAATGGAAGAATGGTAAAATGAGTAAGAAAACAAAAATAAACAATTTCCATAATTGCAATAAACACATCAAAAAATTAATCAAGTACTGAATTGCAATGAGAAACTGTGGAGAAAAATATGAATCAGATTAAAATAAAATAAGAAATTGCAATCATGCTATCATTAACCAGAAATAAAAATTCAAAACAAGACAAAAAAAGAAACTATTTTGTGCTTAAAAGAAATTATAGACATTGGATCAATATCATTATTAAACATATGTGCAACAAATACCAGAAGTATCAAATTAACGAAGATGTTTTTAAGTGAATTGAGAAAGACATACCAATGCAATTACTGTAAGATCCTTTATTTTTTTTCCTTTCTCTGATCTTAATTAATCTAAAAAAGATAATCAAAAAGGAAAATAAAGAACTGAAAAACACTGTTGAAGCAGTTGGATATGAAATCTTTATAACATGTCTCAGGAAAGAATATCAAGCAATATACATGTATCACAGTACAATATGATACATTTAAAAAAATGCATTATTCTCTAGGTAACAGCAAATAAATTTTTACTGCAACAAAATAGAAATACTAGGCATACACTTTTCAGATCTTAACAAAATAAAGAGCAATGAATACCATGAATACATGCTGAAGATACTGGTTATTATATAGGCTAAGTGCAAATAGATGGAACATTGAATAGAGTGCTGAACCTGGAGTCTGTTCCTGAGTTCAAATATGATCTCATACACTTAAGAGTTGTGAGCCCCTGAGTAAGTCACTTAGCCCTCTCTGTCTCAGTTTTTTAATCTGTAATATATATTGGAGAAAAAATTACAAGACACCCTTTGCCAAGAAAACCCTAAATAGGGTAAAAAAAAAGTGTACAGAACTGAAACAATTGAAGAAGAGGAAGAAATTATAATGGATGAATAACAATGTCTTGAATAATGAATGAGAAAAAATCATAGAAAAAAAGTGTTACTTAATAGAAAACACGTGAAAGAATTAAATCAGATACCTTTCGTAGCTCCGCATAGGAAAAAAATTTCTTAATGCAACATGGGTCAGAGGTAATCACAAAACCAGCTCATTCTGATTAGATGGAAGTGAAAAGCTTCCCTCATGAATAAAATCAATGAAGCTAAGATACGAAGAGAAAGAGTTGATTTAGGAACTTCTACATGAACTATCTCTGATAAGTTTCTGATATCCAGATATATAGGAAATCCACACAAACATATGAGTGAAATCCATTTCCCAATGGCCAAAAGAAATGAAAAATATTTTTCTAAGAAAAGTTGAAAACTATTAGCAATGATATGATAAACTGTTCCAAATCACTATTAAGATATATGTAAAATACATCAGTTTAAGGCTTCACTCCATATCCCAAAAAATGAGAAAACATAAAAATAACCAGTATCGGTGATCAATCCATTATTGGTTGAACTAAGAACTGGATCAACCAATTTGGAAAGTAACATGAAATTAGGATTTTCAAAAGAGTGACTAAAATTGTTATGCCTATTGACCCAATTATCCCACTGCGTGTCATACATGCCAAAGAGGTTGGAAACAGGAAGAAAGAGAAAAAGGTCTCAAATATGTAAAAATCTCTATAGCATCAATTTTTATGGTAGTAGAAAATGAGAAACAAGTTAGATACCCATAAAATTAGAAAGAGATAAGCAAATTGTGATAAATTAATATAATGCAATGACTAACAAAAGATATTATACATACGGGAGAAACATAAAAACACTATATGAGATGATTCAATTAAATAAACTGAATCAGGTAAGCAATACATCCGGTGTCTACAGTAAGGTAAATAGAAAAGGGAAAATTCTGAATACTGGGTAAATTTAATTATTAAAGCTCTATCTCAGAAAATAGTTGATAAAATGCACCTCCCTCTTTTAGTGGTAGATATGAGGGACTATAAGTATTAGCTACATTCTGAAACAGTCAATTATTGCTTTTTTTTTTGTTAAAGTATTTTTTCATTCTTTTTTTTTTAATTAAATGTTGCAAGTATACAGAAGGGTAGAGGTATGCATTGGAAAATGAATGTTATATAAAATCAAAAGATATCAACAAAATCAGCTAATTTGGGGGGAAGAAAATATACACATATAATTTAATCTCAATAAAAGTTGTTTTAAGAATTTAAAAAAAATTTCATTATAATTTTATATAGGTTACTAAATTATATAGAGCTTTTTTACTGACCTGAGGACTCAAGTAAGTTCCTAATTATTGATTGACCAATCTCCTCTCTCTCTATCACTGATCAATTATTAATGTGTCTACTTAAATGTGCAACTCTTCTCAAGACCTATATATCCACCTAGGCACCAGTTGTAATCTCTTCTCTGGCTATAACCTAGAAAAAAAAAATGACAGTTGCTAAGGGATACCAATTAGGAACTATTTTTACACATCTCTGCCAAGAAATCAGTGGGTCTTATAAAGATTACTTTCCTTGAACACTAGATCTTTTCCCCTATTATTTCTTGCCCAGCTTTCTGATGTTTCCTGTGGCCAGTATTCTGATTCTTAGATAGGAGAAATTTTGTCTTTTCAACTGAACAAACTCATGGAACTACAAGGACCCTAGAAATCAACTTCCTTATCACAAGTACTACTACAATAATTTCTTATTAGAAGAGTATCGGTACAATTGCTGATTCATATTGAACATAAAAAAAGAAATTTGTAAATAGAAATGAAGATTAGTGAAAGAACCATTATATTTAATTGTCAGTACATAGGGAGTCATTTAACTTTCTTACTATGCCAACAGAACCCTCTTTCATTAACTAGAGTAATTTTTGGTTCATTCTTTCGTTGGATTTTATGGAATCATTCAATCTTGTGATGAATAGCAAATATCCCAAGAAAATTACAGGGGCGTTTTGAATTGAAGCTATTCAGTTCTGTAGAGTTCATTCATCCAAGCTTCCAGAAGAGTTTGCTATAGCTCTTATCTTTATTTGCTTCTGGCATAAATGAGTCTCCCTCCTTGTATAGTTTGCTTGCTTTCCCATGACTATTATGAAGGTTTGAAATCAGGCAAGCATTTACCTCAGAGCTATTATTGCTTCAATTGAAAATTGACGGATTCTTAACAGCTTTGTTTTATCATTTAAAAATATTCTTATCAGGACAGTTCCAGTTTTGGAGGTTTAAAATATTGCTATTGGTGCTACCTTGAGTTAATACCCAGTGTAGCATGTAGAATTCAAATCCCTCCTATTTCCTGTTTCTGCATTTTGTCTTGCCAAACTGCAAGTAGTTCAAAGAAGCTTTGGATAGATTTGACATTTTCTGTTAATTATACTCAGATTATGAATATTTATATTTTGAATGTGTGAGACTTTCTATTCTTCTTGTATTTTTTTTATTTTTCTGTTGTTTTTAATGGAACATTTTGTGATATTCAAATAAAAATACTCTGCACTGTAGTTACTATTTTGCTATGGATCATTAGATGAAATATTCTATTTTACCATAATAGGCAAAATGTAGTAAGAAACTATTTCTATCCCATCACATGTAAGACTTTTTAGAATTATTATAAATTAATTGAATGAATGAAAAAGCACTTTAAAAAAAATAAACTTACTGTGTGCAAAATCCCAGGACTAAAAATGCAAAAGTAGAGACTGTCCCTACCTTCAAGAATCTTATACTCTGAAAAGTGCAAAACAGCAGAGGCAGAAAGGATGACCTGGAAAGTTCGTTTTGCTCCTGAAAATCGCATCTGAAGAGTGGAGGTATAAAAGAGTTGATTGACAAACCACCACTGGCAGAACTGATTTAGTCATAATTTCAAATGGGCTTGTGGAAAGAGAGAAAAGACAGTACATGAGGGTAAGGCAAGATGACCAGAAAGTAGAAAGTGAAGTGAAGCATGTCTGAGACCTGACTGAAATAATGCACCAGATAGGCCATTCAACAATACATGCAGCCCAGACCCAAATTCAGGAGATGATAGGATTAAAACTGGAAGAACATTATTTGTAGTCGTAGCTGAAAGGGTATGAGAAAGAAGAGGAAAAGATGGCAAAGGAGGGATAACCCTTACTTTCTCAGTTTAGTTTCCTATATGACCATGTTGATTGCTGCAGGCAGAAATCTGGGCCACTACAGTATCTCAAAATATTTAGAAAATTCACTGTCACTGTTTTAAACCACTTAGAAGGATGATGAAGAAGTTGTTATTATTTGTGTTGTTGGACTATCTCCAATGTTCTAATTTTATTATTTTTTTTTATTTTGTGATTTTAAATACACATTTTAATTGCTCTGAAGAAAACTTTTGAATATATAATACCACTGGCATGGTGTGTACTGATTTTAATTAGGAATATATCTGTGAATTACTAAAACCGCATTGGAAAGCAATTTGAAAAGATGCAAACAAATGGAATAAGCAACTCCATAATTGGGTTTTACACCACAAGAAAGTTATCAATATGAAAAAAGTCCTTATATAGTCTAAAATATTTATAGCAGCACTTTTTGAGATAGTTAAGAATTGGAAACAAAGTCAATGCCCATCAATTTGAGAATATTTAAACAAATTATGGTGCATAAATGTAATGTCCCATACACATAAGACGATGTGTGTTACAAATATGAGGAACATGGAAAGATTTATATGAACTGATGAAGAATGAAGCAAGCAGAGCCAAGAAAATAGTATATATGCTAAATTTTTAAAATAGAAATGGAAAGAACAATTATGCACCAAGACATTAAAAATGAAAATAATAACATTATAAAGATGTAACAATCCTCAAATGAAGAGACATAAAATGATGCCTCAATCTATCCCTTTAAGGAGATAGAAAGTCTGCAGATGTGAAATGCTGCTTGGACTTTTTCAATAAATTGATTAGTTGTGCAGATTTTGTTTTGTCTCTTTAAAAAAAGTACTCTTTGTCATATAAGATGATGAGCAGGGGGAGAATGGAAGGAATACTTTGGATAACTATGCTAATGTAGGAATCAGAAAATATCAACAAAAATGTATTTAAAAAGAAAGAATAGATTGGTAATAGCAAAATCAATTCAAATTACATAGTATTTAATGGAATCAGTGATACCCAGTGTAATAGTAACATAGATGGAAAGATCTTTCTCATTAATAACAGACCTGCATGATCTGCTTAAATCACCTCCACACCTAAGTCACATGTGGTAGGAGGAGCTTGTTGAAGAGGTAGAACAGAAAGAATGGAGTAGAATCAGGAGGAAGTGAGTGGGTTCAAGTCAGAGAGGATACAAGGCAGGTCAACTGACACAGGCCAACTGACACAGCATGGCAGTTGATAGTGAGAAAGCCCTGTCTGAGGGAGGAGTGGGGTTTGAGAATGACTTTACCCCCTGCTGTGACCATCGTTATTAACTTCATGGTCACCATGATGGATTTTGCATTCTAGTTCTGAGATTTGACTTTCTGGTGCTTAAATAAATGTTTGTCTTCTGTCTTCTATATGGAGAGCCTTTTACACTTGGCAATTGAGAATTATGCAGGCATATTCACAGTCACTACCACTGTTGTGAATATTGCCTTGGAGATACAGCCAGTCAGGGATAAAATTGATACTGAACAGTAATAGCCTTAGTAAAATTTGAGAAATATATGAAATTTTTCACTATTATTAATTTGCCTTTCTCTAACAACCTTTCCCATTTTAGCATCAACCTCATAAATGTCTTCAAATTTACTCAGAAGACTTCATTTTTTCATCTTTAAATTTGTCAAATTCTTGAAAACTTCTTAGTTATCCAACTCAGTCTTTCAGTTGACCCTTCCTCTTAGGAGAATGAATTAATTCTTCCTTAAGTAGTAAATATTTTTTGTCTGTCTGTGATCCTTTTAGAATAACCAGTTTTTATTTCAAATGAGATTTTAATAGTGGAATGATTTTTATCATTGTTCCCAGTGTATCTTCACAAGCTGTTTCATCACTTGCCTGTCTCCACAGGACTTTGAGTTAAGTAAAAATGATAAAATGGTAATAGTGATGTCTTTTGATTTGTACATAAATTGAACACAGAGTTGCACAAAGCCATCAGTCTCACTCTCTATTCCAGAGTCATCAAAGTCCAGGGGCAGGACAAAGTCTTCATGTGCTTGGGATACACACCTCCCTAAGTTACTAAGGTCTCCCTGAGTCACATGCCTCAATTATCCTCAACCTGGTTTAGACTGTCTGCTATAATGGGTTTACAGGAGTGTGGCCACTGCACACAATACAGTTTCTTGGATTCACTACTTAGAGTTGGATGGATCATACAGATACCAAGGTGGAAAATAGCCCTGACTCCAAAAGTACTAGTCTTCCTTGAACACACCCTATGTCATTATACCTAAGTGATACAGTAGATAGAGCACTAGGTTGGAATCACAAAGACTCATATTTATAAGTTCAAATCCATCCTCATACATTTACTGATGTTTTTTTCCCTCCCTGGGCCAATCACTTAAGTTTCAATTATTATTTTAAAAAATATAGCAAAGTGGTCTCTTTTTGTGCAGAACTCATACTTGATAAAACTTCCATGAAAAAAAAAAAAGGACCTCACACCTTGACAGGCTAGAATCCACACAATAAATCAAAGTTCACACTTCTAAACTGATCTAACATTGAATTTGGGAAGTCCCTTATTTCAGATTTTGCCCTGAGAAGATAATTGTTCTTTAATACAGGATTCTGAAAGGTTCTATATATTATAATTACGGATTTGAAAAAGCAGAATAAAGCACAACTACAACATTTATGTCAAATTGATGACTAAGATTTCAAATGGAATATAAAGAATATTAGAAACATTTTCTAATGAGAATCAAATGAGGAAAAGGCAGTTAATCTTGTTGGTCCTCTGTATCTTTGTCTGTAGTGTGAGAAATATATCATTTCTAAGATTACTTCTCCTCTAAATTTTAGAATATTTTATGGTCACCAAATATTCTCCACAGAGTTAATTTGTTCTAAGTATAAGATAGTGACTAATTTACTCCATTTCCATCATATTATCCAATAAAACAAGATTTTCAGAACCACAAAAAGCAGTCAGACAATGGAGTTATTGGAATGGAGTCTATTGAATCAAACCTTTCCTTAGAATTACATAGCTATAGGATTTTGGCTGGTTAAAACTTTAGTCTATGCAAGTAGGTATTGTCTAAGAAGATGTGGGAAATGAAAAGCTGATGATTGTTTGGTTCAAAAAGGTATATACAGAAGGGGCAA
The DNA here is from genome assembly GCA_023548195.1 of Bettongia penicillata ogilbyi. Taxonomy (NCBI): domain Eukaryota; kingdom Metazoa; phylum Chordata; class Mammalia; order Diprotodontia; family Potoroidae; genus Bettongia; species Bettongia penicillata. Next base: position 991,519 of record JAJHZJ010000350.1, on the reverse strand, counting down.
GTTAGATTCAAAATATCATGATCATGTAATGTTCTTTGGAAGAATGAAACTGGTATATGGTACATACCTTGAGAGTCTTAACTTTCTGGTAACACTTTATTATCAAGGGGTTTGAAAACAATAACAAAGAATTGTGGAATGTTACTTTCCCAGTAAGTATTAATTTGGATCCAGATCTAAAGAGAGTTGTGAAAGCTCCCCCACAGGTTTTCACAGTTACAATTTAAAACAATAAAATATTTATGGTTTGAGGAAATCTTTGTATCCTAGAGTGCTTATCGGTGTGAAATTATCATTTTCCTGAATACTTTAATTGAGTGCAAAGCAGTCTGTTTTCCCCTTCCTTTATGTCCATTCTTTATTTGCCTGCACTGCCTTCTCTTGCTTCTTATTCTACTTCACTGATTTTTCACAAACTTTTTTCTTTCTCCAAAGGGTATAGAAATTGTTTTCTTTAGAATTCCAAGGGAAACATCAGGAAACAGATGTAAATTAATAATGTCCTTTAATGTCTTTGTACCAGACAACACCTTTGAAGACCAAGAACTGATGTAATGTGCATTGTTGTTTAGTAATTCAGTCATATCTAACTCTTTGTTACCCCATAGATCATACTGTACATGTGGATTTCTCATCAAGATATTGGAGTGGCTTGCCATTTTCTTTTCCAGTAGATTAAGGCAAATAGGTTAAGTTACTTGCTCAAGGTCACAAATACCAAGAGACCAGCTTTGAACTCAGTGTTTTATCCACTGAGTCATGTAGCAGGCTCCTACACTGGAGTCCTAGGTGGCAGTGCTAGGATGAGGAGGAGTGATGGCATGGTGAAAGTTGTGGCATTAGTGGAGAAGGAATCCTCCTCACATTCCCAAAGCAAGAAAGAATGATTGTGATCACTCACAGATCTGAGTACAGATAAGCAGACTAGTAAACACCTCTCCTTTGATCATACTCCCTTGGAAGAACTTAAAATTTAAAAGTCCCTAGAAGCATCTCTAAAAAGAGCTGCACAAAACCCCTGAAGTGTATGACAATACACCATTCACACTTGAAGCAGAGCCCTACCTTAACAAAGACATAAAAGACAAACAATTGTCTTGGAAGTGATCAAATAATGACAAAAACTCAGACTATAGAATCTGACTTTTGTGACAAAGAAGATCTAAATGTAAGACCAGAAGGAGACAACAAAGTCAAAATTACCACATGTAAAGCCTCCAAGAAAACTATGAATTGGTCTCAGGCCATTGAAGAGCTCAAAAAGTATTTTGAAAATAAAGTAAGAGAGGGGGTAGAACAACGACAACAGAATAGAAGCATAGATCTGCTACAGCTCTTCTCCCAAATCACTCAAAAAACCTATTAAAAAAATGACTAAACAAATTATAGAGTGACAGAGTTCATAAAATGACTGACTGAAGCATATTTCTAGGCCAAGACAATATGGAAGTTTGACTGGAATGATTTTTTGAATAAGGCTGAGAACAGAGCACAGATAGGTGTGTGCCATACTGGCGTGGATTGAGCAGGATCAGGCCTTAGGAGACAGAATGGCTAGCAACTGCTGTGGATTTCAGATAAGTGATAAAGACAGCTTCAAAGGTCAATTGGAAGGGTCTCTCATCTGACTGAGTGGGGAGCATTGTGTGTCTCAAGCCCCAGTCCCAATCCCAGGATGGCATCAGCCATTACTGAAGTTCAGAGAGCTTTTGGAACCCTCTACTTAACAAAGCTCAAAATTCAAGTAATTGGCTAAAAAAAATGACCAAATGGGGCAAAAAGAAACAGGTCATGGATTCTTACTTGTCAGTGAGGAGGTATTTTATTAGGTCATTGGTGATGAGGAACATCAAAATACACAACTAGAAGAAGACAAAAAAACAAAACAAAACAAAAAAAAAAGTCCCTGCATCCAAAGTCTCTAAGAAAAATATGAATTAAGTACAGGACATGGAAGAGCTCCAAAATGATTTTGAAAGTCAAGTAAGAGGAGAAGAGGAAAAATTGAGAAGAGAAATGAGAATTCTGCAAGAAAATCAACAACAAAAAAACAAACCAAAAAAAAAGATGAGTCAACAGCTTGCTAAGGAAAATTCCAAAAAATACTGTAGAAAATAAGACCTATAAAATTCGACTAACTCAAATGGCAAGAGAAGTCCAAAAAGCCAATAAGAAGAACAATGTGTTATAAACAGAATGAAGCAAACGGAAAAAGAGAGCCAAAAGATCACTGAAAAAAATTAATTCTTTCAAAATTAGAATGGAGCCAATGGAAACTAATAGGTATATGAGAAATCAAGAAATTATAAAAAAAACAAAAGAATGAAAAAATAGCATATAATGTGATGTATCTCACTGGAAAAATAACTGACCTGGAAAATAGATGCAGGAGAGAGAATTTAAAAATTATGAGACTACCTGAAATCCATGATCAGAGAAAGAGCCTAGATATCATCTTTCAAGAAATTATCAAGTAAAACTGCCCTGATATTTTCGAAACAAAGGGCACAAAAAAATGGAAAGAATTCACTGATCACTTCCTGAAAGAGATCTCAAAATAAAACTTCTAGGAATTTTGTAGCCAAATTCCAGGGTTCCCAAGTCGAGGAGAAAATATTAAAAGCATCCAGAAATAAACAATTCAAATATTTTGGAAACATGATCAGAACAACAGATATTACTGAACTTAGCAGCTGTTGCACCAAGGAATTAGAGGACTTGGAATATGATATTTCACAGGTCAAAGGAGCTAGGATTAAAACCAAGAATCACGTACCCAGAAAAACTGAGTATCATACTTCAGGGGAAATATAGAATTTTAATCAAATATAGGACTTCCAAACATTCTTGTTGAAAAGACCAGAACTAAATAGAATATTGAACTTTCAAATATAAGAATCAAGAGGAGCATGAAATGGCAAACAAGAAATGGAAACCATAAGTGTCTTATTAAAGTTAATCTGTTTATGTTCCTACCTGGAAAGATGATAAGTGTAACTCATGAGACCTTTCTAAGTATTAAGATAGCTGAAGGGAATATATATATTCCCTTATATGCATGTATATATACCCACAAACATAAAAATGTATGTATATGTATATTATGTATATGTACATATATGTGTTTATGTATATATGTACATATGTATATGTAGGTATATTTATGCAGAGAGAAAGAGAGACAGAGACAGAGAGAGAGAGAGAGAAATGTTGCACAAGGTAAGTTGAATATGAAGGGAAGACATGTAAAAAAGACATTGAGGGGTTGAGAGAAATGTACCAGTAGAAAGAGAACAGGAGCGGTAACATATAGTAAACTATCTCAAATAAAAGAGGTAAGAAAAAGCCTTCACAATGTAGAGGAAAAGGAAGATGAGAAGGTATAACTGACCCTTCCTTTCATCAGATTTGACTTCAGGAGAGAATGGTATACACAATCCATTGGATATGAAAGTGTATCTTACTCTTCAGGGAAGAAGGGGAGAAGGGGATAAGAGAGGTAGGATAACAAAAGCAATGGCAAATTGGGGAAAAGGGTAATATAAAACAAATCCTTCAGTAGAGGAACAGGTCTAAGGAGAGATCTGAAAAAATTAAGGGGTTGGTGAGTGGGGATTGGGGGAAGAGAGAACATGTGGAACTCAAAGCTTTGAAATGAATGTTAGATGTTTTTACATGCAACTTGGATGTAAGATATATAAGCAATGGGGTATAGAAATCTGTCTTACTCTACAGAAAAATAGAAGAAAGGGGGATGAGGGTGATATAATGGAGGGCAGACAGGAGGAAAGGACAATCAGAACACATGCTGTCCTGAGGTGGGGGAGGTCAAAGATGGGGAGAATATTTGATATAGAAAATTTTGTGGAAGTGAATGTTGACTTTCAAATACAAGGCTCAAGAAAGCATGAAAAGGAAAACAGGAAGAGAAATCATAAGGGACTAGTTAAAGTTGAACGTTCACATTTCTACATGGAAAAAGTAGCATATTTAAATCATGAGATCTTTATCAATATTATGGTATTTGAATGAAATAGAGAGACATATATATATATATATATATATATATATATATATATATATATAGAGAGAGAGAGAGAGAGAGAGAGAGAGAGAGAGAGAGAGAGATAAGCAGACAGATAGATAGATAGATAGATAGATAGATAGATAGATAGATAGATAGAGATAGGGGACATGGTGAGTTGAATATGATGGCATATCTAAAAAGTAAAATCAAGTGATGAGAGAGGAAAGTCCTGGGAGAAGTAGAAAATGAGACCTAGAATGAACTCAATTATCCTAGGTAAAAGAACAGGGAAAAAAATTATAGTGGAGGTCAAAAGGGTGAAGGGAAATGAGTGACCCTTGCTCTCACTAAATTAGGCTTAAGGAAATAATAACATACAAGGAATTGGGTGGGGAAATATGTCTTAAAGTAAAGGAAAGTAGAGGGGATGGGATACAGGAGGATGGGATAACAGAAGGGAGAGTGGATTGGAGGGGGAGGATATCGGAACAAACATTTGAGGAGATACAGGGTGAAAGGAGAGAAGGGACTGCATGGGCTGGAGGGAAATATAGTTAGTTTTCCACAACATGACTATTATGGAAGCGTTTTTCATGAGTACACATATACAACCTACATTAAATTACTTGCCTTCACAAAGAGGGTGGGGAGGAAGGATGAGAAGGAATTTGGAACTCAAAGTTTTTTAAAACAAATGTTGAGACTTGTTTTTACATGCAACTGGAAAATAAGATATACAGTCAATAGGGCATAGATATCTATCATGCCCTATAGGAAGACAGAAAGGGAAGGGGATAAGAAAAGGGGGGCTTATTGGGGAAAGAGGTAATCAGAATGTATACTGTCCCTTGGATTGAGAGAGGGAAGAAATGGAGAGAAAATTTGGAACTTGAAATCTTTGAAAGGGAATGTCAAAAATTAAAAATTATTTAATTAAGAGAACTAGATGGTATCAGTGTGATGAAAACCCAGAGAGGAAAGAATATCTACTAGTTGGAAGGACAGTCAAATGTGTCAAATGGTGCAAAGAAATCAAGAAGAATGACTAAGGAAAAGTCTTCAGATAGGTATTGAGGTAATTAAATTGTATTCCCTATGTCAGATTACTTGCCATCTTTGGGAGGGGGAAGGGAAGAAAGGGTGGAATAGAATCTGGAAATCAAAACTTAAAAGAATGAATGCTTAAAATTGTTTTTACATGAAATTGATAAAATATATTTTTAAAAACATATTGAGAAGTATGTATAGAAAAATGTGTGTGTATAAAACACACATGTATACACACCATATATGTGTATTTATGTATGTCTGTAATGATATAGATATACTTATTTGTGCCTAATGGTAGCCATCACTGGGGAAGGAAAAAAAGAAATTTACATGATCATTTTGTTGAATATTTGAAAGGAATAGTAAGTTGTACATAGTAGATTTGCAGTTTCTGGTATATTCATCTCCATGTAAAATCACCATATATAATAATAGTAGTAAGTGTACTATGTTATTGAAATCCTTATTTTATTCCATAAATTGAAAATAAGATTTTTTTTATAAAAGTAGAGTATTTCAAACAAAAGAAAAAATAAAACATGAAGTAAAAGACAGAAGGTGTGACATGGCTAGTAGATAAAGCACATTTCTGGAGAGAGAAGTCTTAATTATTGAGTTATAGATATTATATAGTAGAAAATAAAATTGGTTATAACAAGAGGTGGACAATATATTACAGTTCTGAAAAGCTAGGTAGAGACAGTTTCGTTTGATATAGGGGAAGAGAATAAGCGTTGAATACCTGTGTCATGCATTTTGCTAAACACTTTACAAATATTATCTCATTTTATTCTCACAAAAATCCTGGGAGTTAATTAATACTATAATTCTTACTTTATAGTTGAGAAAAATGAGGCAGAAATTAAGCAAGTTGTCCAAGTTTACCCAATTAATAAATGGCTGAGTCAAAGTTTCAATTCAGGTCTTCCTGATTTCAGTGCTGGCACTCTTTCTATA